>APFE030953866.1:1254-11523 GCA_000404065.3 Pinus taeda | reverse complement strand
ATTTATTTTACAAATATTTAATTTAAAACAATTTTTAAAATATTTTGGACAAATGTTTTTTATTCTTTGTGTTGAATTAACCTTTTTCTTTTGATTTAATAAATGGTATTGGCTTTAGTAAAGAGTAAAAATGTTTAAAATTTTACCTAATTTGGAATTTTAATGTAGTAATTTTTTTTTGTTAAAGGTAAATTTATAATCCATTCAAGCTCACGTATATGATAAGCATGAGATAATTTATGATCCATTAAAATTGTATGTAACAATACATAGTTATATTTTAATAATCGATCTTAGTAAAAAGTTATATGTAATATAAAGATTCAAGCTATATATAGTTTAAGGTTCAAGCTAATGTTTTGGCCCACATTAGCCAAAATTAAATTTATTATTTTTTGAGACATGACATACTTACACATCGAGGTCATACTAGGTTGTAGAATGTCCCTCTTGGTGCAATCATTTCATATTGTCATCAATACTCTAAGCTAAAGTATTTGGTTAATAAATATTAATAACTATAAAAAAATCTATCAAAATTAAGTTCTATCTTTTTAAGAAGGATTGATGATTTTAGTACTGTTTGAAAATAATAACACACACACACACATGGAAAATGACTTAGTATGATTGTTATTTTTGTTCAGTTTCCTTATCTAAGACATATCCTTCCATTGCTTGAACTCTACCTACACCTATTAATTATATAACGTCTATTCTTCATCCTTGTTTGTTATAACAATTTTGATGTCCAAGATGGATTCATATATTTGGTCTATTCTAATTAACTTATTTTTTTTGCTAGTGTTGTCCTTATTATTCACCAACTTAGGACATAATGGATTTGTTAAGTTAGTATATGCTGACCAATTTCATGTATTTCGTCACTTTACTTTTGGAAAAGCCTATGTCTAGAACCTACCTCACATTGTTTTGTGTCAATATACTTGATAGGAGTGCACTTTCTTTTGCCTATACCTACATTTTCAATACATTCAACTTCTTATCTAGGATGTTTGGAAAAACACTAATGGTACTACCAATTAACTCAAACCATCACCTCAACTTGGGCGCTAGTGATTTTCTTCTTTCACTTTAACCCTTTCAAATTCTTGTGTGATTTTTTTTCTTCCCACACTAATCCCTTTACTGTTTTCTTTTATCCCAATAATTTTCTTAAAATCTATCTTTGAACTCTTAAAGGATGAGATGAAAACATAAGAAACCCCAAATTACTCGAAAGTAATTTGAGAATGAAATAGGGCCATGTTGAGGAACAATATAGAGAGCACAATAAAAACACCCATCGAAGAGGAAACCACACCCATAGGGGGCAATTTAGGATGAAGAAAACCAAAGCATCAAGATTAAAGCTGGAGTTGGAGGTAATATTGGGGAGCCCCTTGCCATCAATATTACTTATCATATTCTTGTACATTAAATAACTAACCATGGCCATGGACTCAATTGGGAAGAGGTTCACTTTTATGAAGATAGGATAGGATTTATTTCTTTTAATATTTACATTATAAGTTATAAAATTCTCTTAGATTTGATCTATCCTTCTCCTAAAGTCTCTATAGATACTTCATCTCCAAAATTCACATTCATATAAGATAACATGAGTAATGAGAGTATCAAATATGAATTTTCTCTTATCTCACAATCAAAGGTCTACCAATGTACACTTGTCTTCAAGCCCATAGTGACCTTCGCATGCACCCTTTATATTCATGTTTCGATTTCACGTGCTACACATAACGTAAAGTGAGAGAACTGGTTGGAAATCATAGGTTAACGAACAAACATTTTGGCATGCATCAAAGTGACTGCAGAGATAATAACATAATATAATTAGACTATGGCATCTACTCAACTTTAGTTTATGGTACAAACTTTACATCGGCGCACCTCAAGGTCAATTCCAAAACTCACAATCATCGTTATCATTACCTCATTAAAAACCAATTCATACCCATTTGATGGCGCCCTTCTGATCCCCACCTCCATAGATTTGTGGTATCCACATGTATATCTATGGATATTTGCATTATTATAATTATTTTCATTTTAATACTTTTCTATGTTATATTTAATATTATATGTTTATATATAGAGTGTATGATACATGATTAAATCTTCCCTTATTTAAATTCATTTGTGATAAGACAACTCGAGGAGTATAGGTTACAAAGATTATTACAATTAAAAAATTATTTTAATTTTATACTTTGAATTTATTTAAATTTATATTAATGATTTTATATTTAATTTTGATAATAACAATTTTTGTCATTTATGAGGAGAAATTACATCCACAGTTTGGAAAAATGCTACCAACTTGACTCCTACCAAATTTTCTGGCAAGTAAAAAGTTTATGAAAATGCTAGCTCTCAGCCATGACCCATCGGCTATCCAAAAGCTAAGAGCGACATGGTACCAAAAAACAATTAAGATTAAAACACAATAGATACTCATTATGGTGTTGAACTAGGAGGTGGCTGTGGTTGGAGATCACAATGCACATGTTTTTCCATGTGGATCAAATGACCATCCATGTAACTTAAGCTTTCTTGTAGGCGTCATTAACAACGTTGAAGGCACGAAAGGTTGTCTTTCATGTGCCATTAATTTTTCTTAAGATCTTTCATGAAGGAAATGAGACCATTTTTGTCATCATGTCTAGCCTTTACGATTTGTTCCATAGATACCTAGTGCTACTTGTGCATGATAAGTAATTGTAGAAATATGGTGATTAAATTGTAACTGCTCAAGAAATTTAATCTAAATCAAGAGACAATTTAGAAATTTAATCTACTCTATTGCTCTGCAGAAATTAATTCACAATTTAGAACAACATTCACAAAGATGCACCGATCATATACAAAAGTATATAAATTTATCTAGGGGAAGCCAACTGGTAAAAACCCCTTAATCATGCTTGCATAATCAGATGAATAGAGAATGTATTACAACTACTTTCTCACTCTGAGCTCAATGTGTAAAAGAATAAATGTTCTCTCTGCTCAATGAGAAGCACTAAACCGGAATTAGTCAATTTCTTCCCCCACATGAGATCATATTTCCTTGTGAAAATGTTGAGGAATTAGGGCCTTATTTTTTAGGAATTTTTGTCCAATTGATTGTACAATTCCAAAGGATTAACCATTGATTGCATGCAACACCTGTACACTCAATACTAGTCTAGGACATATCTTATACTACCTTGGAGTCTCCACCACAACCAAGGAAATCGATTTCCTTGCATGCACTACACAACTTACTTCCAACTAGTTCTATTAATTGTTAGAACTAGTTTAACTGAATACAACTAGAAATAACTAAACTAAATTGCTAAAAATTAGCAATCAAACATGGGTAACTGAACTCCATGTACCACTACACAACTTACTTCCAACTAGTTCTATTAATTGTTAGAACTAGTTTAATTGAATACAAATAGAAATAACTAAACTTAATTGCTACAAATTAGCAATCAAACATGGATAACTGAACTCCAAGCCCTCTAACTCGAATTTAATGAACTAATTGAGTGAAAAGATCCATTTCACCTTAGTTAATTACCTCCAAGTTGTTTGCTGATGTGGAAATTTCAAATTTTCTCAATTTGACGAAGGTTAAGTCAAATTGAACCTTTCTTGTCACACTTATCAACACTCCTTATTAGCAAGAAAAGTATTTTCAACCAGCCCTATCCTAGACATGTGTAATTCAAAATTCCCTCTTGATAAATCCTTTGTCAAGATGTCAACATCTTGTTCCTCTATCAGAATATATTGTAGCAACATTATTCTCCACTCCACACATTCCCGTAAATGATTATTCCCAATATCTATATGTTTGGAATGATCATGAAATACCAGATTCTTAGAAAACGTAATGCAACTATGATTATCAGAATGGATCATAGAATAAATAGAGGTTACACCAAATGAATAGAATATTTGGGAAGATCATCTTGAAAAAATAAATCACTAAACATAAAATCTCTTATTTCTATGAGAATAAATGTTATATGAAGATCAAGGTCAATCTCCTGTCGATGTCCTAGAGCCCAATGACTCTTTCCCTAGGCTGTACAATGGATCATCTTGCTAGATTCCACTAGTCTAGTCAACACTACTTCAAGAATGGGGCTAATTTTCTTAGTACAAGAAGAGCACAAAAATTGTTGGATTATGAATAAAAACCTTCTACTTCAGTGGTTGCTTGCTGATGGAAATTTTCTGTTGCAACATTTGGTTATGCCTACAGTAAGATGAATGATGGTAAAATGCGCAAGTACATTTGATGTAATTCTAACATAATTACCAAAAATATCACAATCATGTAAATGGATACATCTAGAAAATATTACCCTCAAGAATTCATTAATATTATATTGATTTCAACTTCGTGTACTATAAAATGTGTCATTGGGCCATAATTCATCTACGAAGGTTTCCCTCAATGGAATTATAATTTAACATTAAGTTGATAAAATGAACATAACAATGGAAACATCACTACTTCACCTTTGCAACTAAGTCTGGCTTATTTCTAAATCTAAATAGGAAACTGATAAAAAATAAATAAAAATCAATCACAAAATGTAAATGACCATCAACTTTGAATCAGAAAGAAATGTAACGCATTCCACAACCCAAGCCATCCCAATATGTCTTGCTTAAAATCAATAAAAAGAATTCATTAACATTAAAATATGAACAAGAAAACTTTGTAACTTTAGAACCTATTTCCTACAATCTAGAATCTTTTGTTTGGTATATGGAAAATTTCCAAATATAACTTGAACCCATCAACCACAATTGACATAAACCTACTTTAGCTGATTAGGCTAACATCAAAAGGATTCCTCAAGTCTTCAATCAATATAAACACCCTCTCATGAACACTAATAAAGCTTCTATTAGACTTCTACCTATTCGTCACTAAATATAGGCAATTGTGGGTGACAAGTGAACAAACGTGGAGGCTGATATGACTCGTTTGCTAAGATAGAAAGTCTAATTTGTATTTCTCTTGGAAGGATACACCAACTGCACTATAAAAGAGACCATAATTCAGTTACTACATCATCAATAACCCAATAGATGAAATCAAGGGTTTCCAGATAGTTCATCAGTTTCCAGCTTCCACTCCTATCCCGACATCACATATTCTCAATATTACAAATGACACATTATTATTTTGATGGATATTTACATTTATAGGCCATTTAATTTCTGTAATTCTATTGCCATTGTTGGAGGTTTAGGCCAACAACTTTATTGGCATCAAATTACCAATAATCATGGAAACAAATTTAATGACTTCAAATTACCAATAATCACCAATAAGCTTTGTACTGCTAAGGAATTTTGTGTCTACTAGCATGAAGGAGGTGGTACTAATTGTTGAGCTGAGATTGTGGCTTTATGGGGGGTACATTAGTGTGTTGTTTGGATTGCAATTGATTTTATCAAGATAACTGGGCACTCAAAGTCTGTCATCGATTGGGTTCAAGGGCATAACACCCTAGAGACCCCCCTTCTTCACCACTAGATGGCCAATATTTTGACTCTCTTTCACTATTTCCTTGATATATCCTTTATCCATGTGTGTCATTAGAAAAATATGGAGGTAGATTCCCTATCTAAGCATGGGATCCCTCTCCGCCTTGGGATGATGTTTTTTGTATTTTTGATAGAGGGATTTACTCACAATTTTAGCTCCTTTGAAATATAAATCAAAGTGATTTTGATCTGGTCACTTTTTTCATTGTTTCTAAGATGCACCTGAGATGCAAAATGATTTTTATTTGGGCCCTTTCTGTATTGTTTCTTATATGTTTTTGTATTGGCCCTTTCCCTTCTCTCTCTACCCCCTGGATGGGATTGGATTCACTCTATATTTCCTCGAAATGTGTTGATGTTTTCTCTATTTCTCTTGTTTTTGTCTGCATGACATACTTTTGTTTTCCATAAATTTCATGCGGGCGATTACCTATCTTCCTCTTATATGTATGTAAATTCCTCATTAATTATTAATGAAGGATGTTATGTATTTTTTGTTGTTGAAAAAAAAGAGCATTGTTTATCCTTGAAATGATGGTAACCATTGATATCCTTTATAATAATCTCCCATGCAACAATCTTATAGATGAACTTAATGGCACAGTGGCAGTAAACACAAACACAAATATTCTTCATATAACATGAATAGTTTTTCTAGATAGTGTGTTAATAAGTGCAAATGAAGTTGCCAGCTCCTCACTATAGTGAAAAAGAACTTGTTCCTTTAATAGGTGCAAATTCAATTACCAACTTCTCACTATGATGAAAAAGAACTTGTTCCTTTAGTAAGTGCAAATACAATTATTAGCTTCTCATTGTGGTGAAAAAAACTTGTTCCTTTTGGTTATCCTCCATGTCAGTTAGGACGAATCTTGCATCCGCGCATACCCTGCAACCTTCATCTACCTTGAACAACAGTCCAACTTGGCATAAATCCTCTAAATTTGTAGGTGTAATTTGTCTCCTACAAGAAAATTATGCATATGTTTGTTAACCTCAACTCAACAGTATCCAGGTGGATTTTTCACCCTCTGATCTTTTATCATTTTCCTTACCCTTCCAACACCATCCCAACTATCAGCAGTAGCATAAATGTTTAACAAATTCATAGAATGTGCAACAATATTAGAGTCCAACTCAAAAACGTGTTCTTCCACCTGCTGGGCTCACTCTACATTGTTATGTATTCTACATGCACCAAGTAAACATGCCCACATAATAGTACCAAGTTCTATTAACATCTTGTCCGTACACTCTTGTGCCTCCTTCAAGAGGCCAGCACGGCCAAGTGCGTCAACCAAGTTGTCATAATGCTCTATTGTGGGTGTGATGAGATATTGTTCATTCATTCAATCAAAGTAATGTCAGACCTCTTCAACCAAGCCTCCATTGCAGCACACCATCAAGACAAAAACTAAGGAAAGGTAATATGAATTAGGTTCACAACAGAGAGTTACATTTGTTCAAAGTGTTTGATGGTAATAACCACTTGAAAATATCCACTTCGGATAGCTCAATTGGCAATGGCTATGGAAATGAAGTCTCACTGAACTGAAAGTCTTGGCTTCATATCTTGTGTTATCCCCCCCATTTAGGGTGAGAAGTTGGACATGATGAAGATGTAGTCCTACCAAGCTTATCAAAAACTATAACCACATGAAAATATACTTGGTATAACTATACTTAATATAGTATATTAACACTTGTCTCTCTAAAATATAACTCGTATCATCTTGAAAAATTATGAGAAAAAATAACTAACAACCAATATGCACTTGTACACAAAAAATTAGTATTGGACTTTGTTTCTTTCTTAATTCATAATTCCTTTGTACATGAAACAATGTTTCTTTATTGAATAAAAATGCATATTTCATCCATCATAAAAGGAGTTCTTGTGAAAATAATTCCAGTTTCAAACCACTATCTAACAACCTTGAAATATGTAGGCTCACCACAACTTGTATTATAAATTTCAGCAAATTTAACATATGATGTTGATAATGACCATTCGTTGAAACCAAGGGCTATTGAACCTTTAAAAAATAAGGATTTAATGTATTTTTTATAATATTTTGTTTCTATGAGTGATAATATTAAAGAGAAACTTTCATATTTTTTCATGAGTTAACATGCTATGAAGATTGGTCGTATTACAAATGTTTTAAATTAAAACCTTATGTGCCAAAAGATGAAAATTTAGTTGGCAATGGTTATGTTATGAAGTAGTATAATGTAAACTATATGATTCAATGGTCAAATCTTCCTTAGGTCAAGCCAATAAAAACGATAAATTAAAACTCAATGTGAGGATAGGCAAAGTTGCTAAAGAGATAATGATTTTCAACCTCCACCCTTTTAGTACCTAAATATATTTGTATATAAATATATAAATTATCTTATAGAAACAACAAATGTAAAATTAAAACATGAAATTTCAATGGTTTGGATTTATATGCTTTCATTTCCTATTATTTTTTCCTCAATTTCCTTGCCTTGGCATTCTTAACTATCCTTTGGTTTTGATTTATATTCTTTAAGTACCTATCATTTATTCCTTAACTCCTTGTCCTATAATTCTTAGATTTCCTTCAATGACCCTAAGAAAACACTCCCCCTCTCACTTGGCACAAGGCCCAAGGAAGTTTCTATTTAATATACTTGCAAAATTTAATCTAGGGTAAAGTTGGTGATACGTGTGGCATGATACACCTTTTCCATGAATATACACAAGACAAAATTGGTTGTGGTTTGCATATGCATAACATGCTCCCACTAGTTTAGAACACACTACTATTAATGCTATGACTTAGTATATCCATCAACAAAGGCTACCATTTTTCATTTTCTCTCTTATATTGATCTCTAGGATAGATACTTTAGTAGTTAGGGAAAATCTAGTGAATGTGGCCACTTTCTAGGAAGACAAACTTTGAAAACTTTCATTTGTTCTATATTTTTGTCAAAATTGTATGGAATGAGTGTATACAAGTTGTAATCATCTACTCCCTTCTCCAATCTCCTATAAATATTCCCTGTTATAAAACAAGTTCCCTTGGGTATGCAGAGTATGAGATAAGCATATAAGTATACAGATTAGGTTACAGTGTAATCTCGTATTCAATATACCATGAGAATTATATAGGTGATTACTTATATGGGCTTGAATGCCACTTATGCTTGGGATATGAGTCGTATTACCATTACTAAGTTAGGTGAAAGGTGTGATGATTAGTTATGCTTATATTCTAAAATCAGTGAAATCAGGATGCATTAAGCTCAATATCACTATGGAATTAGCTTTATGATTCAATTGATTACTACTAGTGTAATGAAGCTTTGACTAAGAAGATATAAATGTTGATACTTACATGTATAGCCTTGTATTACACAATACTTGATAAGGGTTAGCTTATTATGCAGAACGTTTATTTGATGCCTACATAACTTATGCAAAGTTGGTATTGTAATATAGAGAGAAAGTTGAAATAATACTAGGTTAAATGCAATTTCATTCCTAATACGTATGCTATTCATGTTCCTTTATTCCCTTTGGTTATACATAATCATATAATATCCAATTAAGGAAATTAGTCATATATAGAGAGTAGTCATTGCCTGTAATTAGGCCTCTTACAATTTCCTCTTGTAGTCATCTAATATTTTTGGATATATATATTTTTTAAATACTATGATGTGTTAGTCTTCTGATGACTACTCACTCATTGAAGTGTTGATCATATGATGATAGTGAAGTATAACCATCTCAATAGAAGCATGACCAATATAGAAAGTTTATCGTAAGATGTATGTGGTTGTCGGTCTACCAACACTAACAGTTCCATTAGTCTTTGGACTTCTATGACTGAGGTTGTCAATAAACTAATGAAGCTTGATAAATGGAACTATCTATAGAGCGAATCCTACTTTTTTTAGTTTTACGTCGATCCATTTCGTCGAAGAGTGTGCATTTTTGGTGGTAAAAAAATTCTACTTTCGTTGGTCTGATGACAACTGGTTTTGACTAAGGATGTAAGATTTTGGTGCTAGACTGAATCCTACTTCCATTGGTCTTATGATGAGAAGAATATCATATTTTAGTTGTTTTACTGAGAAATAACAAGATTTAGAATTACAACGAATCTGAAAAATGTCAATAATATGACTGTACCATCTTCCACATTTAGTGAAACCTCCTTCTTAATTATAACGACGAAATGTCATCGTAAGAGTAACAAAGGGCCTTAAAAGATTGGCTCAATTTTTATTAGTGAATGCAATTATTCACATGGAATTATATTGGGAAAAGATCAATTGCTAAATTCCTCGCTTGGCATGGATTAATAATGATTATGTAACCATATTTAAATTTGATTAATAAGTACATAAAAACTTAATACTCACAATAAAATTACAATATAACTAGATTCTTACCCATAGATATTCACCACATTTTACCATGGATATTATTAACTTGTAAATATATTTTGTGACTATACCATGGATTAATACCATGTCTTATCAATATAGCATGCTCAAAAAGCATAACTCATTGTGAAACAAAAAATTAAAATTAAAAATATAATGTAAAAATGTAATGCGAAATGTAAAATATAAAATCTAAAATATAAGGCACAGAGCTACCAATTTGATGAGAAATAATTGTTGTTTATAATGTAAATTATTATTCCA
>APFE030953864.1:0-11338 GCA_000404065.3 Pinus taeda | reverse complement strand
CTCTGCTAGGTTTCCAGAGGTGCGTCGGCGGACTCGGCCCTCTGGGCGACTGTGCGAGCCTGGCCTGTCCCCTTCCTGTGACCGATCTTCAGCTTGGCGCTGCGTCCTCCTTTCTGGGTTTTTTTTTCTGCGTTGCTGCTTTGTTTTAGATTTTTGTTTTGCAGGGGCGCCGTGGGAATGCTCTGAAGCCCTCGCTCCCTTGCTACAGCCATGGGTGATCCTGGGGGTGGGGATTCCTCTCCCACCCCTCTGATTTCGTCTGAAGAAGCCTTTCGTCGTTTATTAACCCAGAAAGGGAAGAAACGCCCTGCCCCTGAGGTACCGAAATTTATCAAGAAACTTGAGGAAGTGCCTGAAATAGCCCTGCAGGAAGACCAACCGATCAAAATTGCACTCGCCCTTGCTGACCGAGGTCTGGTTGGTCAATTTATGGGACGATGGCCATCTACAAAAATCACGGATGAATGGATTCAACGCAACTGGAGACCTCAGCTGAAGAATAGTGTGATCTGTTATGCGGTGGGCAGAGGATTCTTCATTTTCGAGTTCACCACCAAAGAAGACCGAGATCTGGTTTTCAGGAATGGTCCATACTTTATGGGAAATCAGGGTCTGTATCTCAATAAATGGACCCCGGACTTCGATCCATCAGTAGATGTTCCTAAGGAAGTTCCAGTCTGGGTTCGGCTCCCTAACCTCCCAATCCACTGCTGGAGCTATCAATCATTGCAAAGGATTGGGAACGGTCTGGGCAGATTCATCGATAAAGCAGACAACAAAGGCCAATACACCTGTGCAAGAATATGTGTGGAAGTTGACTTAGAGGCTGGTCTCCCCGAAGCGATTAAACTCACAGTGGGAGAATGGCATCACTATCAAAAGCTGGACTACGAGCAGCTTCCTTTTAAATGCAGAACGTGCCACGAACACGGACACTTCCAACGGAATTGCCCCAAAATCCAGGTCGGGACCAAGGAGGACGACGAAGGATGGAAAGAAATCAAGAGAGGCAAGGCCATCCCGAGACCACAGGAAAAGAAAAACTTTGGATCAATGGGGAAGCTGCAGACCAATCCAAAGACCAAAGATATCCAAAAAGTTGGTACCTCCTCAGGAGGGAACACAGAACCCACCGCGAGTCAAGAAGAAGATGAAAACAGGAAGCAGGAAGTAAAAGAATCTGACGCTGAAATAATTACTCATCCACCCTCAGGAGACAATGAAGGAAACAAAGATAAAGAAGAACATATAAGCCTGGCCTCCGAATCTGATGAAGACTCAGAAAGAGGAACCTATGAGTCAGACAGCTCACAAGTCACCCCTATCAAATCAGCTAGGGGCCGAAAATCCAAGAAGAAGCTGAGAGAGGAGACGACATATCGAGATGTTCTCCAAGGCTCCCAAAAAACTCTCAAGGGAATGATGAATACTAGATCAGGGCGTAAGCAGGGCTCGGCTCCAAAAGGAGCCACATCCTCCCAAGCCAATAAATAATGAAGTACGTCTCCTGGAATTGTAGAGGATTAGGCAGCAAAATAAAAGAAGACGCCCTGAAAGATATAGTGAGAACGTATTCGCCTGAAATCCTCCTCATCCAGGAGACAAAGTTGGAGGAATCTATCCTCCTCCAGGCCAGCAAATCCTTCTGGCGTAAAGGTTCGGGAGGTGCTTTCAGTGCAAGAGGCGCCTCCGGTGGAATCGCTACATTCTGGGATAGCTCTACCTATGATCTGATCCATAAAGATTGCACCTCCCACTGGCTCCTCACGAAGCTGCTCCATAAAGATTCTGGCCGCCAAGTAAGTATGTTCAATATTTATGCTCCAGTTCTTCCTTCTGAGAAAAAATTCTGCTGGGATTCGATTTTGTCCTATCTCTCGACGAACAATCCTGAAAACATTATCATTGCTGGAGATATGAATGTCACTCTTGATAACAATGAGAAAAAGGGAGGCTCCCCGGTCAGGGACCCAGCTAGAGAATGGGTTGAAGACCTCATGTTGGGATGGGAGTTGGAAGATATCAAGCCCTCTTCTGGGAAGTTCACCTGGTCTAACAAAAGGGTAGGCCCAAACCATATAGCAGCTAGGTTAGACCGTTTTCTAGTCCAATCCTCTTTCCTAACTTGTGGTCTATTGGCCTCATCTAAAATTCTGCCTAACAGTACCTCGGATCACAAACCCATTATGCTAGAGCTTTCCACGGATGAAAATCTTGGCCCTATCCCCTTCAGATTCAGCTCACTTTGGATTCAGTATGAGGGGTTTCATGAGATGGTTTCAGATGCCTGGAACAGACCTGTTCTAGGTTCCCCGTTCTATGTGTGGGAAGAAAAATTGAGGAGGCTCAAAAGAACTCTTAAGGAGTGGGCTAGAACAATAAAATCTCCCTCTTCCAAAAAGAAAGTGATCCTGGAAAGTCTTGCAGCCCATCAATTAACCTTGGAAAATTCTGTTGTTTCTCAAGACCTTATTCAGAGAGAAATTGAGCTGCAGAAAGATCTCCACAAAGCAAGCAGAGAAGAAGAAGAACACTGGAGGCAGAAATCCAGAGCTCTCTGGTTAAAAGCTGGGGACAAAAATACTAGCTTCTTCCATAAACAAGCTGAAGCTCGCAAGCAGTTCAAATCTGTCAAAGAAATTCATCTCCAAAATGTAGTGGTTAAGGACTTCGAAGAAATCAAGCGGGCAGCCCACTCCCACTTTAAAGAGCTTTACTCTGCCCCAGATGACCCGCCTATGGATCCCCATGTCAATCCGATGAATTTGATCCCCCATTGCGTTCAAGATTCTAACAATTCCATGCTGACTGCTCCAATTAGCATGGACGATCTTAAAAATGCATTAGACAGCATGGCGCCGGACAAAGCTCCTGGGCCGGATGGGTTTCCAGCCAGATTCTATATTTCCTGCTGGGCCATTATCAAAAAAGATCTCCTAAGAATGGTTAGGAAATCTCAATCTTGCGCAAAAATCGGAGGCGGCATCAATTCAGCGTTTCTGGCCTTGATCCCAAAAGAGAAAGGAGCAACTGATTTCAACAGATTCAGACCAATCTCGTTGTGCAATACTAGCTATAAGCTAATCACCAAAATTATAGCCAACCGGCTCAAGAAAATCTTACCGACTATCATCCCTGAAAATCAAGGAGGATTCATCAAAGGGAGAAAGATCCTTGACAACATAGTGCTGGTGCAAGAAGCTGTCCACTCAAGCAACCATCGAAAGGAGAAAGGTATGGTGATTAAGCTCGACTTAGCAAATGCTTTTGACAGAGTAAAGCATGAATTCTTGTTTATGGTTATGAGGAAAATGGGTTTCTCCTCAACCATCATTACCTGGATAAAAGCCTGTATTGCCTCTCCTTGGATTGCCCCTTTGGTTAATGGGCGTCCTACAGATTTTTTCCAAGCCTCTAGGGGCCTTAGGCAAGGCTGCCCTATGTCCCCGCTGCTATATGCTATTCAAGCCTCAGTTCTCAGCTATCAACTGGACCATAATCAACAGTCTCAAATCCTTCCAGGCCTCCGCATTGTTCTCCAGACCAAAGACATAAATCATGCCCAATTTGCTGATGATACGTTACTGCTGGGAGGGGCAAGCATAAACTCTGCTAAATCATTCAAGAAGGAGCTGGACACATACAGAGAAGTCTCCGGTAGCAAGATCAACTTTCTAAAAAGTACAATATATAGCTGGAACTATTCGGTGAGGGAACTATCAGACATTTCAAGGATTCTCGAAATGGAAGGATCCAGGGCATGGGATTCTTTTAAATACCTGGGGATCCCCATCTTCAAGACCACTCCTAAAGTGGCCCATTGGATGCCCCTGCTGGACAAGATTAAATGTAGAATTCATGCCTGGGGAGCTTCTTGGCTGAACAATGCGGGGAAGATCATCCTTATGAACGCTGTCCTATCAAGTCTTCCGTTATACCAGCAATCCATCCTCCTGGCCCCTAAAACATTCATCAGCAAAATGGAAGTGCTCCTAAGGCGCTTTCTGTGGGAAGGGGGGAAAAATAACGAAAGAAGGCTGCATCTTGTCAAATGGGATATTATCAAAAAGCCTTTTATGGAAGGAGGACTTCAAATCCGTGATCTGGCCGCTCAAAATCTGGCTTTGGGAACCAAATTGCTTTGGGACATTGTCTCTGGGAAACTCAGTTGGAGCAAGAAAGTCCTGTGGAGAAAATATTTCCATGGGAAGCGCCTTAGATGCTTGGACCAACCTCCTCGAACCGCCAAAGGATCTCCTGTTTTTAAACTCTGCATCAAAGCTCTGGATCAGTTCGGACATAAGTTGTATTGGATTCCGGGAAATGGGCAAAAAATAAGAATTTGGGATGATCCAATTCTGGGTGATCAGCCGTTGAGCCAGATGGAAGAGCTCTCCAATATTAAAGACTGGCTTCAAGCTCGCAATCTGAACACTTTATGGGACATCTCCTCTTGGACGGAAGATGGTCTTTGGGACAACTGGCAGCTCGGGGAGGTCCCTCAGTGGCTGGATGGTGAAGCCTCTGCTCTTCTGGATAACCTCCAAGGGAAAGCTCCCTTAAAATCCTCAGCAAAGGAAAAACGAGGGTGGGGATCTGTCTCAGGTTCATACTCAGCCTCTGAAGGCTACAAAAGTATAATGGCCAAGCCGAATGTTCCTCCAAATCCAGCTCAATGGAAATTCATTTGGAACTTCCCCTCTCTTCCCAAAATCGATTTCTTCTGTTGGACGGTAGCCCATAACAGTATTCTCACTCGGGATAACCTCCGCAGCCGCGGAATGGAAGGACCTTCCTGGTGCAACCTTTGCAAGTCAGAGGAAGAATCTGTTGATCATTTGTTATTATCCTGCCCATTCGCTCAAGAAGTCTGGAAGGGGGTTCTTATGTTATCCACTGAAAATGTCGAGCTCCCAAGAAACATCCCAACTCTTTTCCAAAACTGGAGCAAATTATCTCCGTTTGATCTCTCCAAAAACCATCTCCTTAAAAATAGTTGGTTGTGGACCCCCAAGATCGTTTGCTGGAAGCTGTGGCTGGAAAGAAACAATAGACTTTTCAGGAATGAAAGTTGCAATCCGAGCAGAGTCATAGTGAAAATCAAAGCTCTCTTGGGTGAAATTCTGGAAGCTAACCCTGCTAAAAAGCCCGGAAAAGAACTGAATAAAGAGGAGGAACTATGGCTGAATGGGTTGGTCACTATCAATAAAGTATCTGGCGTCTTCAGTTCTAGTTTTCTCTCCAAATGGGAAATAAGGATGGAGGAACAGGAGTTCATCAAGTGGAGGTCGGCTCTAAATGAACACTATCTCTTTTTCGACGGAGCCTCCAAAGGCAACCCAGGTCTCGCAGGAGGAGGTGGGGTGCTCTTGAGTTCGGATGGCTCTGTGGTGTTCCGGTTTGCTTGGGGATTGGGCAGGGAAACTAACAACAGAGCGGAGGCTCTAGCTCTGTGGCAAGGTCTTCATCAAGCGATCTCCTGTAATATCCTTTCCATCTCAGTATTCGGGGACTCCAGGATTATTATTCAGCCGCTGAACACCAATAAGAGCCCATCTCAGATCCAGTTATCAAACACTCTCAGGAAAATCAAGCTTATCCTGCCCAAATTCCACAAGATCTCATTCTTCCACATTCCCAGGAAATTAAATTCTGTAGCAGATAAGGAAGCCAATCAAGGCGCTCTGATGAGTAAAAGAACGCTGACTGTCAACAACATCGACTCTCTCTGCAATATCCCTTAATTTCAGTGTTCTCAGAACCTGTTACTGTGGGATTTTCGCCTTGCGTTTTGTTCTCCACGATTTGTCTCCTAGCACATTCAAAATTCTTAGCTCTCTTTCCTTAGAGCTGCCATATGATTCAGGAAGTCAATCCCTCTCTGTGCCCCTCAGGATCCCCGTTTGAAGCTCTTGCTCTCTGTCCAAGAGGTTTCGAACGCCATTGGCACCTTGCTCCATCCAGATTCCCCTTTCGGACCTGTTATCTGCCACAGCTCTCAATATCGATGACTGTTTCATTGTCCCACTCTAACAGGGTGTCAGAAAGTTATGATTCCATGCCAGAGGATTCTTTCCCCCTCCAGAGTTATCCTCGAACCTGATGTCTTCCGCAATGTTGTCATTTTCGCTGCCTGCTTTATCGCTCTAGATCAGGGCGTCTGAATGTCAAGTTTCCAGCAGGGGGTATCCTAAAATTTTGCCTCAAAGATTCTTTCTCCCCCCAGAGTTATCCTCGAACCTGTTGTCAATTTCGCTGCCTGCTTTATCGCACCAGATCAGGGCGTCTGAATATCAAGTTTCCAGTAGGGGGTATCCTCAAATTATGCCTCAAAGGCTACTGTCTAAGGAGGAAAGTTAATCTTCTTGCTAATTGCCAGATCATGGTTGTAATAGCTCACCGCCACAGCGTTGGCGCAAATCAATAAAAATAACCGCTTTTGTCTAAAAAAAAAAACATTGTAATCCTCTTAAATTATGTTGAAGGTTTAAAGGATCTCTTCCCATTATGTGATCCTCCTAGATTGAAATTGTTTTGCCATTCCGTGGATTTTTAGAAATTTGTTCTCTAATGAGAGGGATTATCTTTTTTACCATTTTCCAGACTTTTGTGCATGGCCTATCTAGTATAGAATTAGTTATCAACTTTGTTCTATGACAATTTAAATATTTCCTTGCTAGAACTCTTTCCCACCAGTGTTCTTTTCCACTTATCATTGTCCAAATTATTTTTGTCCCTAAAGTAATGTTCATTTGGGCTGGTAATCTAATTGTTATACCTCCTTTTTCATAGGGAAGGGTGACTTGCTCCCATCGAACTAGACTGAATTTTCTGTTTTCTTGTTTTCCTCCTTGCCATAGGAAACTTCTTATAATTATTTCCATTTGCTTATGGGCGCTTGCTAGGCCAAAAATAATAGCATATTGATAGATGGGAAGGACCGAAAGGAGTGCCTTAATCATGATCACTCTTCCTACCAAATTAAGCCACATCACTCCCCAAATCTGAATTTTATCCTTCATTTTATCCACTTGCTTGCTCCATAATTATGCTTTTACATTTTCCTTTGCTAGAGGCAACCCAAGGTAAGTGAAATGGGTCCATCTTATTTGAATTGGAATTTCCAGAATTTGTGATATATGTTGCATAACTCTTGGAGAATTGTTCCAACTATAAATTTTGCATTTGGTGTTATTTAACATTCCTCGAGAGGCTTGGAGAAATTCATCCAGCACTCTTTTAAATCTTCTAGCTATGATGCTTGATGCCCCTCCTATAAGAAGGGTATCATCTGCAAAAAGAGAGTGATTTATATCTTTGACCCCTCTTGCTATATGAATGCCTGTTATTTTTTTTCCCTTCTCTGACTTTCCAGCGCTGCACTTAGATTTTCTACCATGATGATGTAGAGGAATGGAGAGAGAGGGCAGCCTTCTTGTAGCCCTCTTGTGCTTTGAAAAAATTTACTGGGCCTTCCATTTATTAGAAGGGCTATCCAAGGGGAAGATATGCATGCCTGGATAGTCTCTATTATATCTATTGAAAAGCCAAATTTTTTTAGAACTGTTGCAAGGCAATTATGGTTTACTCTGTCAAAAGCATTTTCCATATCTAACTTTACTATCATTCCTTTCTCTTTCCTTTGGATACTGCTGTGAATAGCTTCTTGAACCATGATCATGTTATCTGTGATTTTTCATTTGGGTACAAATCCACCTTGATTTTCAGGTATGATTTCTGGAAGAAATTTCTTGATTCTATTTGCTAGAATTTTGGCGATTATCTTACAAGAAGAATTGCAAAGGGAAGTTGGTCTATATCTATTGAAGGTTACTGGATTGGACTCTTTGGGTATGAGTGCCAAATAGGAAGATTTTGTATTTCCTCCAATTTTGTTTTTTTTGAAAGGCATTCTTGATCATTCTCATAAGGTTTTTTTTTATAATGTCCCAATGTTGTCTGTAAAAAGCCATTGTAAACCCATCTGGCCCCGGAGCTTTGTCAGGGTGGAGGCTCCAAACAGCTTCTCTGACTTCATCCTCAGTGATCTCTTTGTTTATTTCTGTGTTTGCTGATCACTAATTTTTTTTTTATGTGCTACAAAAATTCTTCATTAACTGCCTGTTGGTCGCCTATTGTTAGCAGTTCTTTGAAGTAATTATGAGTTGCAATTTTTATTTCTACAACTCCTTTTATCTCATGCCCATCTACTTGAATTTGTTCAATCTGGTTTCTTGCCCTCCTTATTTTCATTGTATTATGAAAAAATGTTGTGTTTTTATCTCCTGATTTCAGCCAGAGACATCTGGATTTCATTCGGCTTTCCTCTTCTTCTTTCTTTTTTTGCTTATAAATTTCCAAAAAAAATCCTTTTCTTATGGATAATCATGTTTTCTTTCTTCTTTGTTCTCTTTTTCCTTATAGATGTTGTCCATTTTTTTTTTGTAATTTGATTTTCCTAGCTTTATCTCGGATATCATTTTCTCTTGCCCATATTTTCAAATGTATCTTTAGATTCTTTAATTTTGTTTCCTAGACATACTGAGAGGACCTAGTGACACTATTTTTCCAACTCTCTTTAATTTGTTTGTTGAAATCTTCCTTGTTGTCCCAAATATCTGAAAGAGAGCAGGCCTTGATTTTCTAGATTACCTGAGCTTAAAACCACCGACTTGTGATCTGACGCTGTTGTGTGGACAATGATGGTTTTCACAAGAGTGAAGGCAACTGCTATGTTTTCTTGTATTAGAATTCTATCCAACCTTTCCTTTATATTATTCTTACCTGTTCTCTTATTACTCCAAGTATACTTTCCATTGTTTGGTGGGATGTCGATTAATTTATGTTGTTCCATTATTACTTCAGGAGCTTCTCTTGATGAATCTGAATGATACTTTCCACTAAATTTTTCTTCAATGTTCCTGATCAGATTTAAGTCTCCTCCAAGGATTAATTTCCCATTGTGTCCTTATGCTAATTCTTTTTTAACCGAATTTCAGCAGTGTTATTTTTCTCTATAGTGATTTGGGGAGTATACATTCATAATGTTATATAACTCCTTTGTGTTTAGATCTCTCAGGTCTGTTCTAATCCAGTGATTTCTGATTTTTTGGTTTATTAGTTCCCATTTCCTTTTGTCCCAAATGGTACATATTCCTCCTAAAGCTCTTGTAGACTCTAGTACTATTCCTTCATAATTTTTAAATTTTTTAATCAGTTTTTGGTTTTCTTTCTTGCTTGTTTTGGTCTCTTGGATCATATATATATCCAGCTTTTCCTTGACTAAAATATCTCTAGCTGCATTGACTTTAAAGATGGTGCCAAGGCCGCGACAATTCCAAGAGACCACTATCATCATTTGTTGTTGTGTTGATGAGATCCTCCCTTTCCTCTTTGCTGAATTTTTTCATTGTTTCCTATATTTTTCCCAAGAAAGGATTCCATTGGTTGTTGAGTTCCTAGTGCCATTTCTTTTGTGGCTACCTCATCTCTGATTTCCTTGTTGGATTTTCTTCCCACCTTTTTTTGTTGATCCCAAGTTTGAGGATTTTCCTTAACTTTATTTCTGGTTAGAATGTTGTCCATTAAGGGAGGAGGTGGAGAGGAAATGGTGATGGGGGAGGAGGGTATGAGAGCGAGAGAGTTGGGGTTTGATGGTGGAGATCTAGGAGAGGATGGTTCAATAGGTTCTTCCAAAGGCCCAAAGGGGTTCAAAGATGTGTGTATAGGGGGGATACCATTCGGTGAGTGTTGAGAAGTAGTTTCATTTGTTTCCTGGAGTTGTGAGGCATTTGGTATTGACTTCTTATTAATAGGTTTTTTCCTTTTTACTTGTTCCCATGTATTCTCTTGTTCTTCTATGTTTTCACGCTCTTTTTTAGGACACCTATTAGCAAAATTATCATATTCATGACATACCTTGCATTTAAATGGGATTTTCTCGTAGTCTAGCTACTAAATATGTGTCTATTGATCAACCTTGATCTTTATTGCCTCTAGGAGACCTTTTCCGAGATCTACTTCCACACAAATTTTGGCACATGCATGCATGTTATCCTTTGCTTCGCATCTATCAATATACTTTCCCACTGCATTTCCTATAGCCTTAACCAAATCATCTCCCCAGCAGTGAAGTGGAAGGTGCGAAAGTCTGACCCAAACTGGGACTACACTTGGAACATCAATTTTTGGGTCGAAATCTGGTGTCCACCTGTTCAAATATAGACCTCTGGAATCCATGAAGTATGGACCGTTTCTAACTATCAGATCTTTGTCTTCCTTTTATTCAAAAAGACAAGTGTAATACCCCCTTCCACAAAAACGTATTGCTATCTTCCCCTAGGTGGTTGCATTCCAGTTTCTTTCAACCCATTTTTGCACTGATTTGGGTGACGGCCATAACCCCGTGAACTGTCCCACAAGTCTGCGTTTTGCCAAAGAAATAGCTACTCTTCAAGGGAGAGAAGGTGGGAGAGATATCTCTGGTATATCCTCGGGCTTCTTAACAAATTTTATGATTGATGGCCTATTCCTTGGAGCTCCATTCGCATTGATCAGGGATGCAAATGTTTCTTCATTTTCTTCATTTCCTTGCAGAATGGATGAGGGAGGATTGCCCTCCTTAGAGGGGTTCATGGTCTAAAGGACTCAACAGCAAGAGGTTACCGAGAGAGAGACCTGCGGGGGCAAGGAAGCGGCTAGGTCTGCACAGCTTCGAGCTGTAGCGCGCGCTCCTCCAGTTCCACAACCGTACTTGCTTTGAGGCAGAACATCAATGTTAGTGTCAAGGTTCTTGGGAGGATACTAGAGTCAAGGGTCTTTGTCATGGTCTCAATTATCTTATTATTTTCAATCCTTTCTCTTAATATTTCTATAATGTTCCCTATCATTAATTTATTTAGTAATTTATTTTTAACACCTAATCAATATTTTTCATTTTCAAAATTTTAATTCACCCCTAAAAATCTATCTCACAATAGCTAATTGATAATACTATAAATTGTTGAATTGAGGCTTCTGTGATCCATAATAGTTATAAGTAGAACTTCGGCATAAATCACATAAAGAAAGACATTTGTCGACGTGTTTCGAACCAACAAGTGTGGTTCATCGTCAGGACAAGTTGAAGAAACAGATCCAGCTTTGCATGTTAAATACTCTGAGCAGAGCCTCCAACGGCTATCTTGACCAACGGCTAATTTTGACTTAGGGACCGGAGTCAAAAAGTCAAATTGATGATTTAATGGGAGTTAGTTATCATCGGTTACCATACCTTAAAATATATAAATGAAATAATTATAGATGGTGTTTACGTTATTAGTTAGTTAAAAGGTAACAT
>APFE030953861.1:8417-31478 GCA_000404065.3 Pinus taeda | reverse complement strand
AGTATTCATCACATATCAGAGAGGCAGTAGGCACTTGTTTGCAGCAGCAAAGCGAGTGTTATCTCCACCCGAGGTGGAAGGGGCCTCGCTTCTGGCATCGACAACATAGGTACAGGACAAGGGAAAGAGGCCCATGCATGACGAGGGGCCATCAGGTGAACAGGAGGCCGACTTCATCCTTATTCAAGATGATGATGCAGATGTGGAGAGTGCCAAACTTAGGATGACCATCCAGGAGCAGAAAACGGAGATCCAAGACTTGTCACTCAATTTGGAGAGGGCCAAATGGATCATCGGGTATTTGGAGCAGAGGAAAAAATAGCTTGAGGACCAGCATGAGATCATGGAGCTGCAAGGCATCCGTGAGAATCGCCAAGCTGCCCAACATAGGAGGATCGAGCTCACTCCCTTGGAGCAAGAGATTAACAATGACCGTGAGTCTTGGCTCGAGCGCATCAACATCCACCTTGAGAGACTACTGTAGAAGGCCGACAGGGACAAAACCATACTGAGGTGGATGGTTTATCATTACAAGGCATGGAACATGAGTTCAAAGGCTCAGATAAGGAGCTTGAAGGTAAAATTGAGCAAATTGACAAAGAGGCAAAAGAGGCAAAAAGAGAAAGATCAGCTTCAAATCTTGGCTGAAGCCTTTGTGGCCCAGCATAGTACCTCTTAGAGAACCTCCAGCCCAAATTTCAAGAAATTTGGGACAATTTTGGTCACATGGCAAATTTTTGGTCACAACACAGGTTTTTTCTCCCGCTTAGGATTGGGAGCTCCAAATTGCAAATAGCTTGCATTTTTGGATTCAGCATGCAAAATCACGACTACTAGTGCATGGACAAGAAATTTGGGCATGATTTGAGTCTCCAAGAGGTCAAAAACACTCAAGACATGACCTCTCTGCCCCTATTTTGACACAAAGGAAGCAGTCTTGGGAGAATGAAGATTTGGAGGGGAAAATGAGCACCACATTTAGAAATTCTACTTGGGTTGGAAATTAGATAGGCCAGGCTTTCCAACAAGCATACTTGGGCACAATTTGGACTCTTGCAGGTACCTCAAAACAACCTCCAAAGTGGCGCGGCGCATATAGAATTTGGCGCAGCGCATATAGAGAAAAAGGCCAAATCAATTTCGGTTAACGACATTTCGATTCGCGACTTTCTCCAAGTGGGCCTGCTCATCTACACTTAACTTTTTTCGGCAACTAAGGCAAAGTTTAAAGAGTTTGGCTTCTATCCAAGTGGCAAAGGAAGGAAAACGGTCACCCAAGCCATTTGTCATTTTTGTAACGCTACACCTGTAGCTAATGGTTGGCTTTCCATCTCCATTTTGTAATGATTTGAGAAACTCCCCAACTCTTGGTTGTTTTATCTCCTCATGGCATGTTCTATTTATTGTATGCAAACCATTTGCAAAGTGTTGGTTGGCTCGTAATTTTTGGGAGACTGTGGGAAAGAAACTTTGTTTCTTCATTGTATATTTCGACAAAGGATTAATGAAAGGCAGCGGCTCTGTTTCATGAGATTCATGTGGTTGTGACTGTAGCAAATGTGTTTTTACTTATGTTTCATATGTATTTCGTTATGTTTCATAGTTCATTCATATTCATTTTCAATGAAATTTTCTGAGTAAGATAAGGTAGAATTCATTTTTATTGCTCTACCTATGGGAAAGTTTCACGCTGTGTTTTTTCTTCTGTTGGAAAGGATTTCATGTAATTATGCCCTTTTCACCCTCCTAAGAAATCTCTCCATTCTGCATTATTTCAAACTAAATTGCTAGACTTTCCACCTGTCTTGCCTCACGAAGTAATCTGTGCCTTTGTATTAAATTCTCTACTCATTGCTGTCCGTTGGTCCCATACCATCCCAGAAACATAGTCATTTATAAAAATTGCTTCTTGTTTCCATATCTATTTACTAGCCTAAATCAATTTTCCTTGTAAGTCATCTCAGACCATTTCATTTATTTATTCACTGAGCGTGACTCAGAGAGAGCCCTCTCCTGTTCTGGTAGGGCTAGCTACCAAACTGAGCGTGGTTTGGGGTTACCCTGAATTTTACCTTCCTTCAGCCTAAGGCAGATTTAGGTGCTAACACGTCGAAGCATTAATGTTCTTAGTGAACTCCCGTCCAGATATATGCTTTGAATTCAACACGTTAAGTCAACATATGGTTGAACCTCATCACATACATTGGATTGGTGCCAAGAATCTATTAATATATCTTCGTGGTAGAATTAAATATGGGCTAAGATACACTGTTGGAGATGTGAGACTACTTGGATACACAGATGCTGATTGGGCAGGCAGTGTGATGGATCATAAGAGCACTTCTGGGTGTTGTTTCTCCTTGGGATCTACTTCAATATCCTGGATGAGTAGGAAGTAGAAGTTGGTGGCTTTGAGCTCCACCGAGGCAGAGTATATTGCTGCTAGCATGGCCTCCTGTGAGGTAGTCTGATTGTGAAAGCTCTTCAGTGAGCTATTTGGATTTACACTGGATACCACCGTGATCCTATGTGACAACCAGAGTGGGATTCATTTGTCAGAGAATCTTGTATTTCATGATTGCTCCAATCATATCAATATCAGGTACCACTATATTTGAGATATGGTGTAGTGGGGAGCTATAAGGCTCCAACATATCGGTACAGATGAACAAGTCTCCGACATTTTGACAAAGCCCCTAGGAAAGGTCAAATTTTTGACTTTCCGAGAATGACTTGGTGTCATTCATAAACCCTCTAATGAGGGTCCTATATGATGTATTGAGCTCTGGGAGCTCCGAGGGGCGCGAGGTACTTCTTGGAGTGACATATCACCTCAGGGTGATTCATCATCCCCTAGTGGTGTACATGTACAAGGTAAAAGAAGCAAAACCTTCCCTCTGACACCCCGTGGAGACTATGTAGCAGGATGATTAGTTCTCCTATGAGGTCTGGATGATGTTTTCTCCATGACAATTATGTAGCAGGATGGTTAGTTCTCCTATGAGGTCTGGATGATGTGTTCTCCATGACGATTATGTAGCAGGATGATTAGTTCTCCTGTGAGGCCTGGATGATGTTTTCTCCATGGTGATTGTGTATCAGGATGATTAGTTCTCCTATTAGGATAGGATTGATTAGTTCTCTTGTTGAGGCATCCTACCATGCAGTCTGGGACTCATGGGAAGTACCTCTCATCTGATCAATGAGCAGGGAAAGGAGGATAGGGACCATAGTAGTACCGATGGATGCATCGTTGTATCTACTGTACTCCCTATGCTAGGATGACCTTCATTGATCTGGGATCAATGATACTGGTCTGGGACCAATTGTAGGAGTTGTAATTACTATGACGCTGACTTTGGGTCAGTTGAGATTGGTCTGGGACCAGTAGTACACACTCTGAGGCTAAGTTTGTGTCAGTGGAGGATGATACTGGTCTGGAACTAGTGGTAGGAGTTGTACCCACTATGACACTGACATTGGGTCGGTTAAGGACTGGTCTTGGACCAGTGGTACACACTCTGAGACTGAATTTGAGTTAGTGGAGGATGATATTGGTCTAGGGCCAGTGGTAGGAGTTATACCCACTATGACACTAACTTCGAGTCGGTTGAGGGCTACTCTGGGACCAGTGGTACACACTCTAAGACTGACTTTGAGTTAGTATGATACATCCTCGATCATTTCTTCTTCCTCATAATTCAGAGAAAGACGAGTAGAGCAGAACAGAACAGGGCAGAATAGAATGAAGCAGTGCAGGTAGAATAGAGCATAGTAGAGCAGGCGTCAAGCAGTACAGGGCAATGCATTTGATGGATGAATAGTAGCGACTGACAGACGAATTGCGATGGAGTTCTCCCTAGTTGAGAGGGAGTGTTAAAATTGGCAAATAGGGACAAACTCCATGTGGGTCACCTTATTCATGGCTGACAATATTTTTCCTAGATTCCTCTCATCGAGAGGTGTAGGATTGATCTAAAGATCATCCTATTCCGATAATTATTTATGGAGATATGAATTTATTTTGATTATGGAATAATTATCAAGCTGACCAACAACTCATGTAGGCTCAGAAGTCCAACATATGCATCTATTCATCATCAACGTTTGTATATAAATATAGGAGGTTTTTTCCTCATTTGGACACACACTGATCATCACATCTCTCTCTCTCTCTACTGCGCGGCAAAAAATTGCACTGGTGTGTGGCGAAATCTTGCACTGGTGCACGACAAAATCTTGCACTGGTGCGCGGCGAAATCTTGGACTAGAGCACAACAAATCTTGGACTAGTGCACAGTGAACGACTCGCCAATGGAAACTTGACAAGTTCAATCTAGGGTCTGCTTCCCAAGTTTAGGGCTAATCTAGGGTTTGCTGCCGCTGATATAAATCAGATCTTTGTACTATTTCTCTATGCTAAATTATTGAAGATAAAGGAATATTTGATCAAAGGGTTCCCCCATATTAGGGTTTGTCCTTGGCTAGCCACCACATCTTGTGTCTCTTGTCTTGGCTTGTTTTCTATTGATCGTTTAATGTTCTATCTGCACCTTAATGTACATGTGATTGCTAATCTATGGATAATAATAAGAAAAAGAAGTAAACTACTCTAAGCATAGAACATACCATAATTTAACATAAAACGGCAATCACGAGATGTAAATTGTGCATGGGTTCATTTTTACAGAAGCTTGTGCCAAGGAGAACTCTGCTTGGATTTAGTTTCATGTTTACACAAGCTTGAAATGAAAAACTATTCTTGCTATAAGTTTTCATGCCCCCAACACAATGAATCAATTCAAGGTACATGCCCCCCAAGCATCATTTCAATCAACGAGGTGGATGGAATGAAGGTTCACTTTCGAGATCCAAGAAAGACTCGATTGGGATTTTATGAGATCTTAATCAAAGACTCGATTTGGAAAAGAGAGTTGTTGCATCTTTTAATGAGGTTGACATAGTAACAAACCATCCTCGAGACCCTTGTTTCATTTTTTAACGAGCTTGACACAAGACAAGGAACTATGCTCACACCCTTTGTTTCATTTTTTTAATGAGGTTGACAAAAGACTAGGAACTATGCTCACACCCTTTGTTTTATTTTTTAATGAGGTTGAAACAAGACTAGGAACTATCCTCATGACCCTTGTTTCATTTTTTAACGAGCTTGACACAAGATAATGAACTATGCTCATATACTTTGTTTCATTTTTTAATGAGGTTGATACAGGAAGAAACTATCCTCGGACTCCTTGATTCATTTTTTAATGAGATTGACACAAGACAATGAACTATGCTCCATGAAATTTGTTTATGAACCATACAAGAACATGGCTCCTAAGAGGTCTTCACTAGACGGAAGAACCACGCTCTAGGTGGAATACATGTCATTTGGTACCAAAGACAAATTGGGTTCCAAAGCCCCCAGTACATAATGTACTATACCATCTACGTGATCATCAATAGACACAGAGATGGAATGGGTAGCCACATAATTGACCTATGGTAGGGAAGGTACTTCTTACAAACAAGAGCCAATAGGGGATGATGGTTGCAAAGGAGGCGCTTGGTGACCAATGACTGACAATTGATCAACAGTCACAATTCTTCCTTCATGCGGAAAACAAACCACATGGAAAAGCGAAGAAACAAGAGCTCCCATGACATAAACATAGTCGCGTCCAAGGAGAAGATTGGAATCTAAGGGACCTTGGACTACCATCACATCTATATAGATGGTATTTCCTCCAAAAGTAATAGGGAACTTTGGAAGGACCCCCAAGGGTTGACTGGTTCCTTTGTTGAAAGCCAACAGATTCTGAGTGACAGATACAAGCTGTGGGGAGATCAAAGTTTTCTAAGTAGTAGAATAAATGATGCTAATAAATGAGCCTTCATCTAATATAGTGCCATGTACTACCATATTATAGGCTTGTACTATAATCTGGAAAGGCACATAATATGGGAGGTGGAAAGCAGTCAAGTGACTCCAATTGAAAGAAATGACAGAACTACTTGTTGGGGGCATCATATGATTGCCCCCATGCTGTATAGGAATAGGAGAAGGACTCTCCTAAACAACTGGGATGGGAGGGTCACTCTTCGATTCATGAGAATCTGAGGAGACGAGAAGAACATGAGCAGTATGATCACCACTCTCTTTCGGAACAAAGTGATCAACTAAATATGGAGACAAGTCGACACTCTTTTCGACCAATGGTTGGTCGGGAACAGACACAAAAGATTCATGCCTGAGAAGAGCAGGATGGGCAAGAGATGAATCCAAGTTAGTCTCTTTAACAACTGGGAGAGGGTTAGAAGGAAGCCTCTAATAACCAAAAGGAAGTTGGGGTTCAGGACCTGCAAGATTTTCCAAAATTTTGGAAGCTTTATCCATAAGAGGACAAAGGTGAAGAAGATGCTCTCCTTCACATAATCTGCAGGGGAATCTAATATTCCCTTTCTTCTTACCATCACTAACTGAAGGTGCAACATCTACATGATCTCTAGAGGTCGATGGGGATGGTCGATCCAGATTTTGAGACCATACCTCTAAGACTCTAGGAATGCCAGGACAGTCTCGAAGGAGATGGTCACCCTTACACAACTTGCAAGGGAATATAACATTCTGTGGAGGATTAGAAGGTTTGTCTATAGGAGGTGCATTTGGAGTAATAGCTGCATGGTTGGTCTCTGCCTTATCTAACTTCTTCTTATTCGTCTTCTTCTTCTTCTTCTTCTTAGCCTCCTAGTTACTAGACATGAAACTTTCACTAGGTGAAGTAGAAGAGGAGGGTGAAGAAATAAGGGAAGAAGGTGAGGTTTCAACCTTAGAATCATCGTGACGTGATTCAAATGAAGGAGACGTTTGGATAGGGGTTGGGACACTCGGGACCACCGAGGTCGAAAATAACCAGATAGGTAAACCAATGGTTAACCTAGGGAGGGACAACGTTCCCATATAAGGAGCACCAACATTTCCAAAAGAAGGAAAAGGACCAGGATTTCCATCTGAGGGGAATCCTTTGACTAGTAGACTCTGGAAATGTTGCCATTGGAAATGACCCTAAAGAATCACTAAGATAACTTTTACCAAGAATATTTCGTGGGAAGTTAATTTTAGAACACTGAAACAAAACTTTACCTTTTCATGTTTTAAGATTCGAGAAAAGGACGAAAGATGACTCTAGTCACTTTCAAAGTTAACGATCTTGAAAGGACAAGTGATTGATGATATTTTCAAATTTAAAGAGTCAGTAAAGATAAAAAAATGACAGCTCCAGATAATCTAGGCAAAAGGATTACCAGGTAACCGTGAACCGCAGAATACCTCCCAGCAAACCGAGAAGTATGGGCAAGAAATCTCCCTGAATGTTGTGTTCGATGTATCATGTTTACAAGGCGGCAGACTCAGCTTCCTATGGATAAAGGATTTCAAACCTAGTTTGGTCTCCCTTCATATACAAGACAGTACGAGGAGCACAAGTCCATACTAGCACTATCTAGTGCTGAAGTGAATGACAGCTGCTAAGTTTAGAGATGTCGGAAACGTCTCTAGCCTAGACCACTAAATGTGAGCGTTAAGTTTCAATGTTTCCTTAGGTTAATTCAATAAATTTTAACGGTTGATCTTGAATTAGGCTTCAATTACAAGGCCCTACTATTGTCATCTGAAAACTCCTATATGCAGCTATATGAGGAAAAATATCTTTGTCTTCAATGAAAGTTATCACTAATTGAGAGATAGAGAACACAAAATTAATGTAACAATTTAAGAATGAAATCTTTCACTAATAAATCTCCTAAAATCACTTAATATTATTATAACAACATAAGAAGTTTCATTTCATTTCCAATGCTTATGGTGATGCAATTCTGGCTTCTCAATAATGCTACTAATGCAATATTTTGGCTTAAGTAAACTAGAATGATGTTCTCCTTTTCATAAAATGCAAAATGAATCTTTCACATAAATCACTTTAAATGAAAATTTTTACAATTATGAAAAAACAAGCATCAATCAAATCCAAAGCATTATAAATGAAACTAAAAGCAACTTCTTCCCTAAATTGAACAAACCAAACACATAAATGTTTCAATCGTCAAACCAAGCAATTTAATCTATGCTTGGAAAGAGAAAATAGGCACTCGAAATAAGAGGACAAACGAGACTATTCCACTCATTCAATTGAAACCAAAACATCTTAGTCACTTCTAGGCAGAAGAAGAGAGTCTAAGGGTCAAGACACACTAGCACTGGAATGGGAGAAATTCTATTTTTTTCTTAACTTAGGGACTAGAGCGACTTTTGGGCCAAAAGTAGCGCTTATAGGCTTGATCAACATGACTGTTTGGCCAAAAATAGTGTTGATCAAGGGATTCAAAGAAAAAATAAAAAATAACTTCACACAGGGCTAGAATTAATACATCAAAGGGTGGGCTAAACCAAGCAAGCACACAAACCAATCTAAATGAAGCTTTCTAGTCAGGGTAAAAATGGTCTAAAAGGCTTACGGGGTCAAAATCATGAGAGGAAAACACACTGGCCAAGATTTGGGACAAACCATAATATTCACTTACAGGCATCAACGTAACTTGCTAACTGGCAACAAGCACCAAAGGGAGGTTAGCGCGACTGTTTCTCACACGCTAATCAGTGCAACTGTCAGCGAATTAAGCACACTGAGCGAGGGAGCCAAGAAAAAAATATATATTTTTTTAAGCTGGGACCAAATCTGCTCCTATGAATTTCAACCTTAGACCAGTAAGCAAAGGAAAAGAAACAAAACCAAAGGAAAAAAGTGGAACTAGAAAAGTTTACACAAAATCATGAAATCTCAAACAAGACAAACAAAAGGATTGGCTCCCCAGTATGGTCGCCAATTTGTGGTGAAGTAAAATTATAAGTGCGAACACAAACAAATTCATCTAGCCCGATAATTGGTCTAGCCATAACCGATACATTCTATGGAAGATTTCCTTAGGTTAGAACCAATTAAGAGGGCCTACCTCTTAGTACGCTTATCCCATTTGGTGATGACCTTGCTTGCTCACTCCAACTATCTCTCATTTCCTTCTTCAAACACCTGAAAAAGGTAAACAACAGTAAACAACAACCGTGATAATAGACAAATTGCAATTCAACCTACTTAGCAAGTCAAGAAACATTAATCCATGAACATGTAATATGACAAATCATGTAGGAAATCAATCAATAGTTGCATATATATTGAATTAAGAAGATATTACAACCATTGTCTTGATGTTGTCGTTCTCCTCTGACAAAACTAGGTTCCCGCACACTTCTGCTAGCATTCCATGATGGCCTCAACAATAATAGTTTTAAGGCTCTTCCCTTTAGGCTTCACATTAAACCAAATTCACACTTATCCCTCACACAACTAGAGAGCTACAACTATGAATAGCTTTTTGTTTACTCCAAACATAATTAGCAGTAGCACACCAATATTAACACTACAACACTAACACTAGCTTGTGCTTGGGAAAAAGGGAGGTTTATATAGCATGAATGGATGGGAGATGGATCCTCTTCTCATGGGAGAAGGTCTTATCTCTTGAGGTAGTTCCATCATTAGAGGGGAAAGGAGCCCAAACTAACATCCTCAACCCCATCCGGCCAAACCATTTACCAGACTTCCGTTATGAAGCTTCTAGAGCTGGAAGCTTCAGCTCTTTATTTAAAAAACTTTCCATAATAGGATCAACGTGACTAGAACAAATATTAGTCACTCCTATTGGTGATAGGGACAGTGCTAATCCCTGTATATTGGTGCGAAGAGGACAAAGGCCATTAGTGTTGTTCTTGTAAACTGGGAAAAACAGAAGTTTTTGGGGAAATGGTGCAAAAGGGAATTGTTCTGCTCATGAAGAGGGACACAATGGGAGTTTCTTCATAAAGGGAAATCACGTAGGCTTCACTATAGAGGTCCTCCAGGATCAAGGAACAGGGAGTACAGGGACAGTGACAAAATGTTGTGTAACAACCCCGTCTCTGTCTCATGTAGGTATCCAATAGGTAGACACCAAGCATCAAGAACCTGTGCCATGAATATCCAACTGCCCTATACCTACCAAATCACATGGTGAGATCTGCTACCCCAAAACGTGATGATGTTCCTAGGTACTTTCAGAAGCCTAGGCATCATCCTGCCAAAAATACTACTGTCCTCCACACATCATACTCACCTAATGCCTCGAGCTATCCATCTAGAAAAGCACCATGTAACTCCCTATTGGTCACCTCCCCAAGTGTGACCCTAGGGGTGGAACATATGCTACCTCGACAACCAACCATGCTATCCCTAAGCCTGTAACTATCAACTCGTGCACCTACCAAGTGTCTCAAATGGAGAGTCTCCTCATGGCTCATGACATGAGGTGTCTCATCCAACTGCCTAGGGTGAGCCTCTCAAACCCTGTTTCCTGAATGGAGAGTATTAAGGGGTGACAAACAAACACTACACAATTGTAAGAAACACTAGAGGAGGATGGGTATCATCAAGATTCCACCATAATTCTTAAGAATAATCCTATGGACAACTCCCTCTCTGTCTCAGGTCTACTAATAACCCCCTCGAAGCCCTGTATCCACTAAACATGGTGTCCCTAGATGCTCAATAGTGTGCTCATCAATCCTAGGCAGGCTACATCCAGTGGTACACATAGTGCCCCTAGCCATAAGTCCCTAGGAGGCAACGCTCCAAGCACTTGATGCGCCACATCATCTGCTACTACATACCACCCAGTATGGCCACAATATTCAACATGCCACTATACATCACAACCTGTCCTGGTACACCAATGGATACTCCTAACTATGGCTATATCGTCCTATGTCCCACCTATGTCACTGCACCTGTCAGTCCCTGCATGTACTCAATGCAATGTGAGGCACTCCCACTCCACAATGTAGTCCAACATACTATGACACACCCCCATGCATCTCGATTCCCATCAGCGGACCACTGCTCCACGCTAGATGATCCTACCCATCACTGGATGTGATGGCCTAGAGCTGTGTCCATATGTGTCGACCTACACCTGATTTGTATCATCACCTCCACCATCGCATCACTATGCTCTTTGATGACGGATCTCCTCTCCAAATCCTCTCTAAGGGACCCAAGAAGTGAATCTCCCTAGGTACGAGTAACAATGCCACCATTACTTTGCTCCTCCATGTCCTCCATGCCCCACACAAATGTGAAGAATTCCCAGCTCCATACAAAGCATTGTCAGGTGGCCTATCGGTGCCATCTCCTCCAAAAAACTCCCGCCTTCCAGTATACCCAATACATCAAATATCCTTCTAAGATTCATGTCTGTCCATTAACATCTCCATAGCCCAATTCACTAAGTACCAAATCAGAATCTCTCACCATCCAACCCTAAGAGAGGGATTGAATATGCGAAATATCATACGTAGGACAAGCCCTCCATCTAGTGAATCATGCACCCTGCACCACTCATGTCACCTCATCTCTTCAGCCTGGTAAACACATAAAAGATGTCAAATTTGCTTCGCGTCTCTCCCTCCAAGGTCTAGAGGAAAACTACTAATGCTACAAGCCCCATGTATGTATTTCTGAAGAGCATTTATTCGATTTTATAAAGTGTGGTCAAGTGTTACCATTAAGGAATCCAATTGTTCCCCAATGCAAGTTAGTTTGGTCATTGAATTGGCACAAACCACTCTCATTCCCTCTAGCTCTTCATTTTGTTGTATAATGGCCTCTCGTATCGTGGTGACTTTCTCTCTCAATGCTAGAAGGTTGGCCTTGAACTAATGAAACTGCCATGGGTATCTATCACCTGCAGACTCAATCACAGCTTTGGATACCTCAACAACTATCAACATCTCATTCATGGGTGGCTCCTCCTCAAAAAATGGTTCTATGTGTGTAGGGTCTATCCTCTCCACCAAGGTGTCAATTGGGGCTATCAAAGAGATCTCGAATAATGGTGACTCCTGTGCCACACAGGGTAGATCTATGTGCTCCTCACCATCCTATGGGATCTTAGCATCATGCTAAACCTCATCCTCAAGCTCTTGATATCTAACGTCAGGTATCCACCAGCAAAAGAACCCCTTGGTCTCACCCTCTAACTGTCCTTGTCCTGCTTGCTCCATTTCAGGAGATCTGATGCCTAGATTTTGTCGACTTCCCCACATGGTGTAGATGGTTGTACTCCCATGACTTGTGCACCTCTAGTGTGTCTAATATAAGGAAAAGGATGGATTTGATCTAACACCTTCCTCAACTGAGCCAGCTTCTCATCATTCCAATGCATTCCACCCTAGAATTCATGCATACTAAATCTCCCTTAAGCCATGGGTATTGTATGGTGTAACCCGTCACTGTGCATACATGCCCAAATCTCCCATGATCTTATTGGTTACCCATAACTAGACCAAGATCATGCTATGATACCACTGTAATGTTCCAAACTTAAATAAACAGTGATATGAAAAACAAAATTGATTTGTGACACAAGAAATTAAAACAATCAACAAATGCTCATTTGTTGGCATTATGATACAGGTGTCGTCCTTGATGGCAACTCACTCAGAGCTATGATACAGGCGTTGTCCTTGATGGCAACTCACTCAGATGACAAATCATAGTGCAGCAGGTTAAGAGCAAAGAATTAATGATCAGAGAGAGGTATACGCAAGTTAACCTTAATGAAAGTGTGTATACACGCGGGTTAGCAGAACAAAAGGCATGTATACGTACACACATAGGTTCACAGAAGGAAAGGGACATACATGTTGGAAAACTAAGTTTTGGTCTGTGGTATTTGGTACATGGTATTTTGGTATTGGTCCATGGTATTTGGTCTGAAGCGTTGACCCCAAGTATTGGGTCTAAGGTATTGGTTCTACGTGGTTTTGGACCATGCTATTGAGAGAGGCATAAACCTATATAAGGAGAAGATCATTAGGCCAAGAAGAGCAAGAGTGCAAGTGATGAATATTTGATGAAGTGCAAGATTTAGTATGCTGGTTATGGGTTTGTGATGCTTTGCTTGATTCACCTATACGGTTGAATATGGATGATGGATCGGGATCATAAGGCTTGGAATGTATTATGATTATCTGGTTTGATCATGGATAGACTAGATCTGAATTATTGATGCATGTTTTATTGTATAAATGTTATGATTTGGGTATGACTAATGTTTGGTATAACTGCAAAGTTCTGAGTTAATATTTGCAGATGTGTACGTGGGTTGGATTTGTTAAAAGCCCGTATACACGTTTTTTTGGTTCATCATAGTAGTGTATACATTGTGAGATATGATATTTGAAGTTGTAGTTGGATCTAGTTTTTGTTGCAAAGTTTTGTGTTCTGCTCTGTGTTCTGGTGACTATGTTTTGTTGACAAGGTTTCAGTGATTTAGTGTTCGGTAATTCAGAAATGAATGATGCAAGTGTAGCTAATGGTTGTATTGCAGTGGTGATTGATTTTGTGCTTCAATGTTGTTGATGGGTACAGTATGAAAATTGGATGAAATGTGACCTTCATATTATGGTGTTGTGATGAATCAAGAAGGTTGTAGCCTTCAGTAGGCCGGCGCCTACGTACTAGTAAACAGATTAGCTAGTACAAGAGCTAGGGGGTTGTAGCTCCCTTCCAGTAGTAGCTGGAGAACAAGAGAAGGTTGTAGCCTTCTGCAGGTGGGTTCCTGCGTACTGGTATGAGTCTGTGCCAGTACAAGATCATAAACAGGTTTTTCTTATCTTAAAGAAAATAGCAGCAAGTGGTTTTTGTCCCGCATTGGGTTTCCACCTTATATCATGGTGTTCAAGTGTGCTTCTTATGTGTGATGATCTATTCTGTTTTACTGCACCTGTTAATGAATTTCTAATGCACTGATTAAATATCAACATATAATGGATTAACTCAATCATAAGATTACTGGATATACACTAGTTTCGTTAAACACAGTTGAGTGTACATGCAGGTTCTCTTAACTGAAGTAGTGTATATGAATCTAAGTATGGAAATGAAAAAGTTAGTGATTTTCTAATACTAATTCACCCCCCCCCCCCCCCTCTCAGTATTATTTCCAACAATTGGTATCAGAGCAGGTCCTTTGGTAGAAGCTTGATCACTTGAAGGAGATCCATAGAACAATGGGAAAGAAAGCACATCAAAAGAAGAAGATAGCTCAAAGGAACAATGACAGCCTGTCATTGAGTGGAAGCAAGTATTCATATCCTGAATCACCTCAGATTGAAGATGAACAAGCAAATGAAGCATCAGATAAAATCATAGATCAACAAGATCTACTTAGCAAAAGGGAGAGTGCCCTCAAAAAATAAATTATCAACTTAAAAGCTCAGCTGGAATGTGCCTTCAGGGTTCATCAAATGCTACAGGAGAAATTTGAAGAATAAGAAAATGAGATTCTCAAACTAAGGCAACAAGTGGAAGAAGGAAGAAAGTCTGAAGAAATCTTGAAGAAGCAATATCTGGAAAAGGAAGAACAACATCAGGTTGAGGTAAATATCTTGAAAGGTAAATTAGAAGAAAAGGACAAACTATTATGATTTCAAGACAATACTAAGATTTTGGATGATATTATTAGTAGTCAAAGGTCACCTGCTATCAAAACTGGTCTTGGTTTTTATGAATATGTTGAACGTGAATCTAGATCACAAGGTGAGACAAGGAACTCTAATGAGAAATCTAAAATGATCAACAAGGAGATGAGAGGACAACCCCATCAACAGCCAAGGAAAGAAATTCCTCAAAGAAAATATTTTGCTCCTAACCGTGGAAGTGATAGACAATTATTTCCTCCAATGAATAATGTTGAATGTTATGTATGTCATAATCTTGGACATGTTGCAGCCATATGCATAAGTAGAATGGTTCAAGATTGTCACACAGAAAGGTCATCACGTTCCAGGTATTTTAAGGGATATTGTTTTGCTTGCAATATGTTTGGTCACAAAGCCATTAACTATTTTAGGAGGAATATGAAACATGTAAGATGTTATGCATGTAACAAGCTTGGACATATAGCAAAGGGATGTAGGAGAAGAGTGTGGACTCCATACCAAAAGGAGAAAACATCATCACAGTTGAAGATATGGAAGAAAAAGGAAGTACAGCCAGAAAGATGTGGCATAGCAGAGTACACAGACATGATAGACTCAGAGGAAGCTAAAACTGTGGCACATCAGTGTTCTAAATCTCATACACAGGTTTCATGAAGACAAGTCGTGTATATATGCGAGTTAGATGCTGCACATTCGCATATATGATGTTCTGAAGAAAAGCAAGAGTACATAAGTCTGATATGGTTCACTCACTGTTTGATGATGGCATGGCACAAGTTCGGGGGAGCATATACTTCAAATAATGTATTATTTGCATGTTTATTAGAAGTCTTTGGTGATAATGCTTATGTAGCTAAAAGATGCATCTTTCTACTTATTGTTGGTTGGTCAAAAGAATGGTATTGCAGGTTACAGTTCTCGATGCTGATGACATATACTTATGGTGCAGATCATACATGGTGTATGATAGTTTCTGATGACTATCATGGTCTTGATTAGATTGTTGGTCTTTGTTGTATATCATTTTTAAAGACCTTGCATGTACTCAACGGTAGCATGGATGGATTGGTACATCTTGGCATGTACAAAGGGGGAGCTCAATCAAAGATTTCAGTAGGTACTCAGGGGGAGTATGGACAACAGAATGTATATCAAGGAAGATAATATCTTGGTCCACCCTTTGCCCTTGATGTCAAAGGGGGAGAATGACTTGGTGTGGTTATTGCCATCAAGTCCAAAGGGGGAGATTGTTAGCATTATGATACAGGTGTTCTCCTTGATGGCAACTCACTCAGAGGTATGATACAGGTGTTGTCCTTGATGGAAACTCAATCAGATGACAGATCATAATGCAACAGGTAAAGAGCAAAGAATTAATGATCAAAGAGAGGTATACACAGGTTAACCTTAATGAAAGTGTGTATACACGCAGGTTAGCAGAACAAAAGGGGCGTATATGTACACATGCAGGTTCACAGAAGGAAAGGAACGTACATGTTGGAAAACTAAGTTTTGGTCTGTGGTATTTGGTACATGGTATTTCGGTATTGGTCCATGGTATTTGGTCCGAAGTGTTGACCCCAGGTATTGGGTCCAAGGTATTGGTTCTACGTGGTTTTGGACCATGCTATTGAGAGAGGCCTAAACCTATATAAGGAGAAGATAATTAGGCCAAGAAGAGCAAGAATGCAAGTGATGAATATCTGATGAAGTGCAAGATTTAGTATGTTGGTTATGGGATTGTGATGCTTTGCTTGATGCACCTATATGGTTGAAGATGGATGATGGATTGGGATCATAAGGCTTGGAATGTATTATCATTACGTGGTTTGATCATGGATAGACTAGATCTGAATTATTGACGCATGTTTTATTGTATAAATGTTATGATCTGGGTATGACTGATGTTTGGTATAGCTGCAAAATTCTAATTTAATATTTGCAGATGTGTACACAGGTTGTCTTTGCTAAAAGCATGTATACACGCTGGTTTGGTTCATCATAGTAGCATATACATTGTGAGATATGATATTTGAAGTTGCAGTTGGATTTGGTTGTTGTTGCAGAGTTCTGTGTTCTGCTCTGTGTTCTGGTGACTGTGTTTTGTTGACAGGGTTTCAGTGATTCAATGTTCGGTGATTTAGAAATGAATGATGCAAGTGTAATTGATGGTTGTATTGCAGTGGTGATTGATTTTGTGCTTCAATGTTGTTGATGGGTCAAGTCTGAAAATTGCATGAAATGTGACCTTCATATTATGGTGTTATGATGAATCAAGAAGGTTGTAGCCTTCAGTAGGTCGGCGCCTACGTACTAGTAAACGGATCGGCTAGTACAACAGCTAGGGGGTTGTAGCTCCCTTCCAGTAGTAGTTGGAGAACAAGAGAAGGTTGTAGCCTTCTGTAGGTGGGTGCCTACGTACTGGTAGGAGTCTATGCCAGTACAAGATTGTAAACAGGTTTTTCTTATCTTAAAGAAAATAGCCGCAGGTGGTTTTTGTCGCGAATTGGGTTTCCACCTTATATCATAGTGTTCATGTGTGCTTCTTATGTGTGATGATCTGTTATATTTTACTGCACCTGTTAATGAATTTCTGATGCACTGATTAAAGATCAACATATAATGGATTAACTCAATCATAAGATTACTGGATATACACTAGTTTCATTAAACACAATTGAGTGTACATTCAGGTTCTCTTAACTGAAGTAGTGTATATGAATCTAAGTATGGAAATGAAAATTTAGTGATTTGCTAACACTGGTTCACCCCCCTCCCTTTCAGTATTATTTCCAACATCATTAAAACTCCAGAAGTGAGAACCATCTGAGCCATTTTATTAATGAAATGGAGCAAGTACAATAATATGAAGAAATTCACTTGGGCTTGCCTTAAGGGAAATCTTGACGGGACCCAGGTGATAAAACAATAATCTTGAAGCTGGAAATGACTGCTCCTATAATGCTCTATGCTATCCCCTAGAAACTACACGTTGGCTGGAAAGGAACTACAAGAAACCTTGTCTTCGGTGCTCAGAAACCTCATATCTACGATCATTGTCAAAAACCCAGAGAAACCCAGAAAGGTTTTGGATTATCTCCTAGCCAAAGTCAAACTCATAAATTGGTGCAAATTCCTGAGCTACTGGCAATTCTGAAATTTTAACCACAGGATGCTCTCACAAAACCCAGAAAAACCTAGAAATGGTTTGGCTGTATTTTGACCTTCCAAAATCGACCTCCAATATGCTCCACACCCTCCAAACTACTCAGGAATATGACTTGCAATGGAAACCAATGAAATCCTCCTCCCAAGCTTTGAAAATGAAGCAAACTCCTCCACAAATTCTTCCCGTAACTTCTCTGGAAAATTTCAACCTCAAACACTAATACTCTACCTCCCACGTGTGCATTAATTGTTGCCTCTGTGCTAGCACAAGAAGTGCCAAAATCACACTGCAAATAAGCACTCTCCTCTAGCTCTCAAAATCTCCAAGATGAAAAAAAATCTCTTAGGCCTTTGCTCTAGAAAATCTACCAACCAAACTCCATGACAAGCCACCACAAAAAAACTGGGCCTCCTCTTCACTATGTCCTCCAGTAATACGCACCACTAGAAGATGAATGAAACTGTTGGAAATCACAACGAAATCCCTCCTCTGGAAGAATGAAGAAAAACCTTCCTAGGGTGGCACTCGAAGTCCCCCCAAGAAAGGGTGAGATCTTCGCTTGAGGAACTCGTGTTGAACAACAAGTGACTCAACTAAGCAACTTGAGCAACCAAAGAGAAATCAATATGCAAAAAGATGAATTAAATGAGGAGAGTTTCCTTCCTTATATAGATTTCGTGGAGCACTTTTCCCTTCAATTTTACTTCCATCGTGGGCCCTCACTTAACCACCTCCATGTAAAATGTAACCACCTCCATGTAAACCGAACTATGGAGTGCGTATTTCCCTAGTGTGGCGGCTCCCTTATGTAATTTAACCACAACAAAATACCTTCTCCTAAGTCTAATCTCCTAATAAAAATTGAATGGGCCCCACCATCTCCAATATTGGCTCCAAAATGCAATAATTAGTCTTGTTCCAAATTAATTTAGGAAGGGAAATGACAAAGGTCGCCATCCATCTAAAGTTTATGAGATTGGTTATTGACATCTCTATATTTTGGTTGCAATAGAAGATCTCATGGACTAGAATACATCCTTTTATTACCTCTTCTCACATAATCATCCATATGTGGCCATCATATTTTCCCAACTCTTGCCCATAACATCCTCCATATGTTTGGGTTTTCATTCTCTTTGGGACTTGCTACATGAGTAATCATATAGGTAGACATATTTATATTGACTTGATATGTTGGTTGCATTGGATTTATGATTACACTTAATAATAACTTTCTCATATGCATGTTAGGGTAGGATGCATTGCATGCTCATTTTTGCATTAGAATTAACATCATATGATATGTATGACAATAGATAGTTGCGTATTTTGATATTTTATTTTCTGTTGATTTTATGGCCTAACATATAGCATGTGTGATCATGAGACATCGTGAAAGCATGTTACCCCGTGTTTTTCATCTATCATATTTGCAGGTGATTGGTCTATGGTAACCAGGAGATTGTTGGTGTTCTTGTGGCCTCCCGTTTAAGTAGTTTTTCCCACTTCTTTGAGAGATCACATCCTAATTGGAGCCAAATGTTACCCACGATTTTGTGGGTGATATCCCTAGGAGAAATGTTTTCTCCAAAATGTTCATGGGCCAGCAGCTAGCAGCCACCAGCTAGCTCACTATGCCATTTCTCTGCCACATAATATAGCCATGTGGTCCCTCACTCATATTCCATGATCGTATGTTTAAAGGTGAGCCTCCCGAACCTAAAGGTATGCCTTTTAATTTGGTAATTGAGTATTGTAATTTTCTTATTTTGGACACTTTTGGGCATGGATTAATGGGGGGAGTCAATGAAAAGAATGGGTTAGGCCTGTTCCCTTGTCCCCTAGCCCATTTTTGGATATTAACCTTGCATCTTAGTCCCATGGGATCTCTTTTACTAACCATTTGGATTTAGGGATGATATTTCATGGGAAACCCCAATTTTGGTTGCATGGTCCTGCTCCCTTATTCACTTATAATACCCTCCTTCCATTCATTATTACCCAATTCATCATTTCTCCCACCGGGGTCCACATTCCTCCATTGGGTCCACATAGGGTTAGCATGCTCCTTTCCCTTGCCCACACCTTGGGTCATGGCTTGGAATGAAGCCCAGAGGTTGATGTAGCTAAAAATAAATATAGCATATATGGCCACATCTAATAGGAAAATGTACCACAAAATGGAAAATATGGCCGAGACAAACACATTTAGCACGTGGGAACGAGCCAATACATGAGCTTCCCCATCATCATCATCATTTCCTTGGTTCCTACAGGTTCTATGAACCTCTTTCATCATATAGGAAACCATGATTGTCCCAACCCCTGGTGGGAAATGAACCACCCCACCTTAAAAGGGGGATATTCATTGCTATATCTTATACATCATGCTCTTATCCCCTTCAGACCCAAGTAATTAATCAAAGAAAATCATAAAAAGTTAAAAGGCATATAAAGAAGTGTGGAAAAATCAAGGCTAGGGCACCTCATGTACCATGATTTCTTCCTCCTACACATTATAAAACCAAGTTTGATCTCCCATCTTATTAGCTACCCTTATACCCTAGCCTGTGACCCAGGGCTATCCATTCTCATTTCCTATTTCATTCACCTATTTTTCACATGGCACCACCTTTTGAAGGATGTACCTTGACTATATTATCCCCTTTAAAAGTAGAAACAACCTAATAGGATTATCGGTTAACCGCATTTCGAGTTTAGGAGACATTGGCACATCTCGAAGCCCATTAGGGAAGGGCAGGCCATTATGGAGTCCCCACCTATGCTCCATGATTGGTAAGCTCATTTACTCGATTTCTCTAATGACTTGTTGTACTGGAAAGCTAGGGGATGCATTGGATCTTATGCGGGGTTGCAGATGATATCCATTTTGGGTTTGGTCTCCCTATACAGGGTCCTAATACTCTAGAGGGCTATATTGGCACATGTCAGGTGTGCGTTGGGATCCATGGGTCTCCACAGCAGTACGAAACACTCCATGGATCCCCATATTGATTCAGAGATTGCTTGTGGTTCACTTATTGGACGAGGAAGATACACCCAATCCATCATTACCAATCGGCCCTAGATTTCCACCATACACTTGGAAAATGATCCAAGACTTACACGATGATGTGGCATGACCTCCACCATCATACTATCTCTTGTAGATGATCTATAGGCATCTATAATTTTTTTAGAGACCCATGAGGACACTTGTGTGCCCCCACATGTCATTTGGAGGACCACAGGTTATTACAAGGGGCCAACAACGTGTTCACTGCTTTTGATGGTCCTATTTGTTGGCATTATGGCACAGGTTTGGAGCTATGGCACAGGTGTTGTCCTTGATGGCAACCTTCTTTGGTAACAGATCTCAGTTCAGGCACTCAGAAAGTAGAAAAAGACATATACGCAGGTTCATCTAGACGAAGGCGCGTATACACGCGGGTTATACTTTACAAAAGCGCGTATATGTTTGGTGATCATTCTTTTGGTCCATGGCAGTTAGATCTTGGAACTTGAACCTATGTTTTGGACCATGGCGTCTCGTCAATTGTGTCTCGATCCATGTGTTTGGGTCATGGTATTGAAATGTTATGGTTTTGAAACCATGGTATTGGGGAAGGCCTAGGACTATAAAAGAGGAAGGAGATCTTGTGACAAATCACCATCTGAATTATTATTGAAGATCTGATAAAGTGCTAGAGCTGGTATATTGGATGGTGACGCAGATTTGGATCTGAAGGAAGGAGGAACCTTAGTGCAAAAGGAAGGATAAGGTCTATTCATGGGTCATAATCTTTAAAGCCTAAATGGTAGTATCTCCTTATGATTTTGATCTGCTTGATGTGGCGCTTGTCTGATCTATAAGTCTGATAATTAGCGATTGAATATCTGGAAGAGTGTGTTGTCCTTTATAGATCTGTACGCAAGTTCAGTAAAGCGAAGGCGCGTATACACGCAGCTTAGGGGAAGTAAAGTCGCGTATACGCAGGTTGTTCCACACGCAGTTGCATATGCACGCAAGTTGCAGACTGTTGAAATTGCGTATATGCTTTAAGCTGTGATCTAGCTGTTTCTGCTTATTGCTGCTGTGTTCTGGGTTCTGCTGTGTGGTTTCTAGTACAGTGTTCTGTGTACAGCTGTCAGAGAAGTATCTACTTGTTTCAGATCTAGTTGGTGAAAAGGGAGATTGGTTGATTCTTGATGATTGTTTGATGTTCATGGATCCAGTTTGAAAATTGATGAAAAGTGGTCCCTACAAGAAAGAGAAGGTTGTAGCCTTCTGTAGGCCAGCACCTACGTACTAGTATCTTGGCTAGTGAAAAAGCTAAAGGGGGTTGTTGCTCCCTTCCAAGAGAAATTGGAGAACAAGAGAGAGTTGTAGCTCTCTGCAGGTTGCAGCCCGCGTACTGGTAAAAGGACTGCATCAGTACATTGTAAAAGAAGTTTTCTAATTTAAAAGGAAGATAGAGACGAATTGCAGCAGGTGGTTTTCACCCACATTGGGTTTCCACCTTATATCTTATGTTCTTGTGACTGATTGTCTTTCTGCTCTGTTTTACTGTCTCTGGATACTGTTATTGGATTTCGCATCACTGACTAACAATCATCATCAGAAAGATTAAGCAAAATAAAAGCATGTTCTGTATACGCGGGTTTCCTTCTCCATAATTGCGTACATGCACAGGTTTATTAAATTGAAGTAGCGTATATCAGTTGTTTTGAAAAAGAATAATTATCCTGATAATACTGATTCACCCCCCCCCTCTCAGTATTATTTTCAACAAAAAATCCTCAACATAGTTACTTTAGTGAATATGGGAGGTCATTCTAGATACAGTGAAACAAAAATTGGAACTTAGCCATACTACCTCCGAGGACAATTCAATTTTCTTCTCGGAAATAGGTCAAAAGTAATGATAATCATAATGTGTACGTTTTGGAAGACGTCAGTTTTGGTATTTTTGTAGAATTCAATCAAAATTGCAATACGCATAATTAAATTTAGAAAAGCATATCTATACTTTGTTAATTTTAGTGCATCGAGCGATAATGTGGAAAAAATCATATTGTTTTATAAAATCTGAGATACATAAAATTAATGTTGTGAAAGCATAAGCATAATAGAAATGGGCTTGACACACAAACATTAAGGCCTGAAGTGATCTAAAAAATATAGGCCATTATCATATCAAATAATGGGATAATTATGAGTACTCATCAATATCATTACCATATATTGAATCCCATAAAATGCTCTTTTGGTCAATGTCAATAGTCAAAATATCAT
>APFE030953856.1:3688-61153 GCA_000404065.3 Pinus taeda | reverse complement strand
GAAGAGTTATGCCAAATCTCCCACAGTGACCTGATTATAGACTAATTCAGTAGAGCGAACTTGTACGACATTCCACGAGTCACTGTTTCGACCTTTGGCTCTGAAAAATATATAGAAGAAACTACAGTCCATCCTCTTTCTATAACTTTTTACGAAATTTCAATCCAATGCTCAGAGAAAAAGTTATGATGATTTTCCCCAGGTCACCTGTTTGGATTATAATTCAAGAGTCTGCAAAATGACCAACTTTCTCAGATCATATCTCTGCAATTATAGTGAAAAATGCTCTGAAATGTGAACCCGAGATTTAGCACGATGTCTTATCAAATGGGTTTTTTTTACAACTTCTGAAACATCGCCGAAAATGAGTTGTAGTGAAAATTCCACAATGACCTATTTGGAGCAGCGAAACCCTAGAATCCAAAGCTTTGATACCAAATGTTATGAAACCAACTCAAGAAAAGATAGCAAAGATAGATCAACACCTTAGAATTCAGCCTTTCGAGGGGGAAACCTCCTTTACATTACATAAATGAACAATTCTTGGATGATACAAATGAAAAGACCTCCTTTCTATATATAGGAGTCTAAGGGGTCATAACATAACCAGAGCCAACATAACAATAATAATGTAAGGGCACAATAATAATAATAGTGGGCTTCTATGGGGCACAATAGTAACAATATGGGCACTACATGGGTACATCAATATAATAAGTGGTTTGTACTAATAACAATAAGGGGTGACACTAGTAGTATAGGGGCCTAACAGGTTATGTATCAGAAGTGGATTTTACCTCCAATAGTTTTTGAATAATAGATGCCAAGGCTAGGTTAGGAATCTGACATCTACTGTTTTCTTAGAAAATAAGCAGCTTGGAGTCACCAAGCATTAGTTTTCACATCTACTATGATACTCATTGTTAATTTTCATTGGACCTACCACCTGACACCTTATTACCCAAGCAGATTAGAGTTTACTGAATAAATGCATGACTTATTTCTTAATACAATTAGCGGAAACAAAAATTAAAAGGGGAAGAGGATCTCAGTGACTGATTACTTGATGACTTTTAGATGACTCATGATATACATTTATTATATTTTTTGTTGATATTTTGACTCTTGAGAGTTGAGACTCTGACATGACTCAAAATTCAAGAGTTGATTCACTATTTGGATATGTGATGTAGCACTAGACTTCATATACATATTATATATTAGCTTACTTTACATGTTTATGTGGAAATGCATTTATTTGATGTTGTAGATACTCTAGATGTTAAAAAAAAGAAGAATAATTTTGTGTTTTTTTAATTTTGCTGACTTTTTGCTGACTTTTTAAAAAAACTCCTGACTTTGATGAGTTTTTCAACTTTTGGACCTTTGCTGAATTAATCTCGACTTCGACTTTTTCCACATTGGTCTATGCACAAAATAGGGTTCCTCATCAAGCTTTGGGTAACCAAGACTCCCAAAGAAGTTTTCATAGGAGTGAAGCTCGACGTTGGACATCTCAGGATATCTGGTTGCCCCATATTTTTCCATGTGCCAAAGGACAAGAGGAACAAGCCATAAGCCACTAGAAAGAAAGTTGCGTTTGTTGGATATTGTGAAAACTCTAAAGCTTTTAGAATATATATTTGGTCAAAGGAAGATCAAGTTTAGCAGGGATGTAACTTTCGACGAAGATGCTTCCGTTGGAAAAGCAAGGGACCTTCTTCTCTTCCTCCTGAGAAGAAAGATGATGATATGGACCTGCTAGAAGTTCCCTCCATGGCCAATCCAACGAAATAGGTTAATGATGATCCCATGGAGCCTATGGACCCCTTGGATCCTCATCCATGTGATTGCCCTACTAGGAAGAGACCATTGTTGCTTCCTGATACATTACAAGATGCTGAGAAAAATGTTCCTGCCAAAGGAACCTTTAGAGAAGGCAAGAAGCCATGCTGTTACTAGAGATACGTTTTAACTATGAGCACTGTCATCCAGGCTGAGCCTCCTACTTTTGAAGACGCTGTGAAAGAACAAGTTTGGAACGATGCGATGGCTAAAGAGTATGAATCGATTATGAAGAATGATGTATGGGATGTTGTTTCGAGACCTAAAGGAAAGTTTGTGGTAACTTCAAAATGGCTATACAAGATCAAGCATGGAGTTGATGGAAGCATTGAAAAATATAAAGCAAGGTGTATGGCCCAAGGTTTCTCCCAAAAAGAGGGAGAAGACTATGCTGATATATTTGCTCCCATTGCCCACTACACTACCATTAGATCGATTGTTGCCCTTGCTGCTAGTCAAGGATGAACCCTTCACCAGATGGATGTAAAGATGACATTTCTTCATGGCATACTACAGGAAGAAGTATATGTTGAGCAACCTCAGGGATTTGAAGTGAATGACAGGAAGACTCATGTTTGTAGGTTAAAGAAAGCACTATATGGTTTAAATCTAGCCTCTAGAGCCTGGTATGTCCACATACACAATTACCTAGTAGAGCTTGGATTGATGAGAAGCAATGCCAACCCAAACCTCTACTTCAGAGTGGTTGAAGTTATGCCTTTGATTTTGGTTTTATATGCTGATGATTTATTCTTGATAGGTAGTGAGCCCCTGATGCTTGAATGTAAGAGGGAGTTGGCCTCTGAGTTCAAAATGAAGGATCTTGGTATGATGCATCACTTTCTAGGACTAGAGGTGTGGCAAAGACTTGGTGAGATTTTCCTTTCCCAGGGAAAATATGTTGTGAAGTTGCTGGAAATATTTGGAATGGTAGAATATGTTGAGAAATTCATTAGGGCAACAACTTAGGGTTTTTCTTACGTTGATTTCTCTTACTTTGACATTTTCTTGTGATTGTTTACTCATTAGTTCTTCTCTCAAATTATTATATTATTTTCATCAAGAAAAATGCCAAACAATGAAGATCATAAACACAAAAGAGGACACAAGATGTAGGCACTCAGCCAGGGAAAAACCCCTATGAAGGGGAAAACCTAGTTAAACCCTTCCACTAGTAGATTCAAATCAAATTGAGACAACCTAGACCTTTGATCGAAACATAGAGTTCCTCCTCCCACCAAGTCAGCTGTTAGCACAAATTTCTTCACATCAAGTCTTCTTGTATTTCGGCTCCTTCTATGCAACTTTTGAAACTGACCTTGTACCTTCGGGCCCTACAATTAGCTTTAGATTCCTTGCATGTGTGACAAAAACTTTGGTTATTGACTCTTTACTTGAATTTTCTCCTTCTTGAATTTCACATCCCTTTTCTTGATACCTTGAATTGCAAATAATCCTTTTCTTCATGATCGAATGATTTATTATTATTAGATCTTCAATAAGTCGAGTGAAAGTATGTATATATATATTATATTATATATATATATATTATATATATATATAGTAGATTGAGGCTCTTTTGAGGTTGACTTGTAGGAGAGGTAGATCGACATATAGGAGAGGGAGCCGACTTGGTGGAGATGTCTCTTTCACACAAAATAATTCTTCTTCTTTGATTTTAGCTGCCCATGAAGGGTCTTTTATATTATGAGTTTGACTTTGATACAATACAAAAATCCTACAACACACAATGGGTGCTTTGACCTATTGAGCAATGAGCCAAGCATGAAACCCATGTTTTAATAAGTCAATTTTCTTTACAACAAAAATTTTCTTTTTCTTTTGACAAATACATTACATCATGACTCAATTACAATTATGAAGACCGACACTAGTTACATTCTTCAACAAAATGCAAGTCCATGGCACATTTATGAAGATGAACTTCAAGAAGTTACACAGAGATGCTGCTGGACTTGATTTGGCAAATCCTTCCGAGTACCAACATTTGATTGGGGCATTGATGTTCCTTGTGAACACTCATCCGAATATATGCTTTGCAATAAACACCGAGTCAATTCATGATTGAGCCCCTTCATGCACCCTGGGTTGCTGCTAAGCACATATTGAGATATTTGCATGGGACATGTTAACCACTCAGTGTCAACGATCCCTTGAGCAGAGTATAATGCAGAGCAGTTAGAAATGTTTTCGGATTTCTTCATCATTATGCAACTTCTAGTCATCATAATGTAATCCAAATTATGTAGCCTGTGGGCCATGATGTAAAATGATTCTAGCATGTTTATAAAGCCATGTAAAATATCTAAGTAAGTCTATGATATTTACCAAAGAGTTTCACTCTAGGGAATTATTTTTCCTTTGCCAAGTATTTGTGTTTTTAAACATTTATAATTGGTAGAGTTTTTCTCCTGAGCATGCCCGAAAGCTAGAGTGGGGCTCAATGGTGAGGTCTTAGGTGAGTCCTAGTGTATAGAGTCTATGTAAATTATCATACTAGATCATCAATAAAGTGTTGTAGAATTTGGTTGAGTCTAGATGTTGTATTTTTATTGTCAAAATTCCTATTCTGAAATGTGATGTCTATGTAATATTTGATGTAAAAAGTGTTGTCTATAGAGGTTCTAGGGGGGCATGAGTAGTCAAAATTATACCTCAGCTCCTAAGCTTTATATTTAGACACATTTTGAGGGTGTAAAAATATGTCTAAACCTCTATAGAGTCATTATTTTTATTTTCTAGTAAAAAATGACAAAATATCTGGCCAAAAATTAGTCAAAAAGTAAAATGAGCAAATAAAATTTTATCCAAGTGGAGAAATAATTAAAAGGGGAATGTGCACTTTCCAAAAATGGGATCAAATTGAAAGATGAGAGAAGTCTCATTTCCAAGGCAGAAAACTCCCACAAAAAATTCATTTGGCTAGAAAGAAAATATTTTCTCAAAGGAAATTGATCTTTTTTTGTCCAGGTGGTTATTTTGAATGAGGAATTTCAAGAAAAATATTTTTGAAGATATCCTAGTGGTTCAAAAGGTTAAATATTGGTTCATCCATCTCATTAATCAAGGAGTTCAATTTTTTCTATGGATTTGTGCAACAATGATCAAGGGTTTGAATTATTTTGAGGAGTATCAAGCCGTGGATCAAGACAACTAGCCATTTTTTCCATTTGGAGGCTCTCACACTCTCATTCTATATAAGGAAGCTCTAAGATCCTCATTTGTAACAATGTAAATCTTGAGCTCTTGGTCAAGTAAGTTTTGTACTTTTATAATATTTTTTTCGAGCAATAAAATAAAGTCATTGGAGCAAAACTCTGGTGTTATTCTTCAGTTCATTGGTGTACAATTATATTGCATCATTGTTTAGATTTAGAGAAACACTTGAGGAATGAGTAGATCTATTGGTTTTCGGTTAAACCCTTAGACTCCTCTTCCACTGTGCTATCCAAATCTCTATGCATCTAACATTTTTTTTTCAAGTGTGTAGAAAATAATATCATTGATCAGATCTTGGATACTTGGGGACATTCTTGGTTGAATTGACATTGGTAGGGGTTGAATTCAGTGGGGAGCATGGTGCTTTTACATCAGACGTTGGTGGTTAAGTCAAAGTGAATTTTTTGAGGATATTAGTCCAAAATATTATTTTTTGGATTAACAAAAAGTGGTTTTAAGAGAAATTCGAATTTTTCCTCAAAAATAAAAGAAAATCAACGATGGAGATTAAGTTATTTTCAAAAGAAGATAAACAGATCAGATTATTTTGACAAAGATCAAACCAGCTAGCTGTTATTTCCAATTGGAGAGGTTCTATTAATCAATTGTTAATACAAATGTCTAGGGCTTCAGTGCTAGGGATAATGGCCCTCATACATCCCACTAGTACAAGAATACAAGAACATGATACATTGATGATGAAGATGATGTAGAGTTCAATCACAACTGCTTTGTCATATCTTGAACACACTGTAGGTCCTTCGCTTCTGTTCTGTAGCATTGCTTTTATCAATGCACAAGCTCCTTTAGGTCACTGAACTCGGCTCTCCAATCTACCCTCTAGCTGATCATAAGTCCATCTACAACCAGCGCATAGGGTCGTCACGCTCACAAGCTACTCCTTCGTCCAACAAGGCCACAACACTTTGTGTCTTCTTCCCCACTGCTTCTCCTTAGCTACTTAGGGACTTCTTCCCACTATTGTCTTCCTGCGTTGCTCCAATGAAGACAAACATAGGGTAGGAGGGCTGCCACCTATCACTATCAAACATCTCTTCTCTAACAATGAACTTGGACTGTACAACACTGCTCTTCAAGCTGATTAGACCTTGAGATCCTCAATCCTACCACTCCTAGCTGCCACCTTAGTCCATCAAATTGTTGCATTAGGGCCAACTTGGTCCACTCTCATGCTGCCCTCCAACAGTCCACGAGTGTCCAATCCAACTAGTCCAACCTGGATTTCTCATCCACTAGCATCTACTCAATATAAACACATCAATCAACACATACCTTGCATCCTCATGGGCTGGTGTACACTCTTGTAGGTCTAATGCACTGGTTAGGGATGTTGACAAGCCGCTACAACACTTTTCGTCACCTCTCAGACCTCCTACAAGGTTCTGAAGCTTTGCCCTTCACCTGCTGCTGTGCTGGGCTAATCTGCAGCCTTAAACAACCCCTTGGCCCCTTGTTCCAAGGAAGATAAGGCCTGCGACCTCCCTATTCCAGGCTACCTGGGTTGCGGCCTTATTGCAGAGAGGAATCCCACACAAAAATACACCAAAATCTGCGCAGATCTCCCTCAAGGCATGTGGTTGCCTTCTGCACCTAATTCGTACTTGCAAGACACTTCAAAGGACATCAAATAGTCCTCCAAACCTCCATGTCTTGCCTTCTCCTAGCTGTGTCTGCCTCAAAGATATATTTTCTATGAGAGATGCACATTGGATGATACCTTTTGCCTCCACACACACCTTATATTTATATGCTGTGATGTGGCTCCATTTGGTGTCATCTAATTACCTTTGTGGCACTCTTAAACCCCAAGCTGACCTGACTTGTGCGCCACAAAAACCACCAACAACATAGAAAAGTTAATATCTCATGATAGAGACCTCCGGTTTGAGTATTTTTGCTGCCCCTTTCTCCTCTTAGGGTCCTCTAACACCTCCATGTGCCAAATCACTCCACCTCCTCTCGGTTTTGGCCCCACACCTTTGGGTATAAAACCCCAAGTTTGGGTAACAAAGCACTTTTGTGGTGCTCCAACCTCCAAACCCCAAACCCTAGGGCTTGGAGTACCTCCCAAGTTACCAAATCTCAATAGTCCCTCTTAGCGAGGGAGGTACTTTCAAAACTAGGAAGTAACTCATCATCATCACTGTCACTGCTCGTAACACTCGCCCAACTTCTGGTGCCCATAGGTGCAACAAACCTTGTAGCATGGACTACGCCTATCTCAGAAGTCTCACTGCCACTAGAAGCCTTTTGCTTCTTCTTCTTCTCCTGAAATGTCTTCTAATCTTCCCATGATTCCCTCTTGGCTGATGTAAAAGCACCATGCTCCCCACTGACCACATGCTCTTCTTAGGTTGCAAAGTCTCCCTATGAACCTGCAAACTCCATTAGAACTCGAGCATCTGGGTCTGAGTCTTGCCTTCCCACCTTGGAACAACACCTCAAACCGCTTATGCTCGATCGCTGAGACAAACATCATGTTGTATTTGAGTTGTAGTACAAACATTACATCCTGAACTTGCATCACTTGACTCGACACCATCCTGAATGGCACGACCCTTGATTTGCTGATCTCTTTCTGACTCTTGTCGCCCAACACCATGTGCAACTTCGAGTCCCACTCAACTAGAGTCTCAAACACATCATGTGACCTTGTCATATGCTTCCACGCTCCACTTTCCACGTACCATGCAGCCTCGTCAATGGTACCCTGCGAGAAATGAGAGATCAAAGCAAAGTCCTCTTTCTCCAACCTCTCGGAGAGATCATCTATCTTGGCAGAAGTGGCGACACCTGTGACCTAGTTCCCTTTCTTCTTCTCGTCATCTCCTTAGTTACATTCAGACACTTAGTCGAAAAATGACCCTTCTCGCCACAGTTGAAACACTTGATCTTTTTCAAGTCTTTCTTTTGCTTGCCCTTCATTCTCGCTGCAAGTGCCATGCCATCATCTGAAGCCTTCTTATTCAGATGAAGATCTTCATCTTGCAACTCTTCTTGAATGAAGTCGTCCCATAACCTGTTCCAATTTGGCAGCTTGTCTGGGGCAACGATCCCCTTGATGAACGACTTGCACTTTGGAGTAAACCCCTTCAAGGTAATGCCCACCATGTCAGAATTTCAATAGTCACATGAACGATGACAAGCTCATCTCAAACTTGAGACAACTTCGTCAAATACAAAGTCAGCCTTTCACCCTGTATCATCTTGGTGGCCATCAACTTATCCTCCAATACCAATACCAGGTTCTCGTTCTTATTCTGGAACAAATTTTGAAGAACCTCCCACATATCATGGGTAGTGTTCTTCCTAGATAGATGAGGTATTAGGGAATCCCTGACATCGTCTAGGATGATCAATTTCGCTTTTGTATCCAATTCCTCGTACACTTCCAGCTCCTTAGGGTCTGTTGGGTTCTTGATTGCTTTCTTGGTGAATTCCTAGATCCTATTGACCATCAAAACCAACTTGATCCTTTCCTTCCATGGACTATAGTTTGACAAGCCTTCCAGCTTGTCCCTAGAGACCAATCTGCACTTTGACATTGTTTGAGCCCTTCAACAACAATGTGATCGGCTCCCTCTTAAGATGTACTTCATTGTACACACTTTGATGCACTGGTCCTTCAAGTAGCTCTGATACCATGTCTTTTTTCGACGATACTGGAGTCTAGGTTAGAATCTTACAATCACTGACTCTATTAATCAAAGTATCACAACAAACTACTTTGTATAGCAGAACAATATACAATAGCAAATCTACTAGTGCACAAAATATATCCAATTTTTTACAATTTTACAATAACTTGACTTCGTTATATTAATCAATTGTTAATACAACTATCTAGGGCTCTCTTACTAGGGATAATGGCCCTCATATATCCGCTAGTACAAGAATATAAGAACATGATACATTGACGATCTAGATGATGTAGAGCTCAATCACAGTTGCTTTGTTGTATTCTGAACACACTGCGGGTCCTTCACTTCCATTCTTAGCACTGCCTCTATCAATGCACCAACTCCTTTAGGCCACTAAACTCGACTTTCCAATCTTCCCTCTAGCTGATCATAAGTCCATCTACATACAACGAATAGGGTTGTCACGCTCACTAGCTACTCCTTCGTCCATCAAGGCCACAACAATTTGAGTCTTCTTGCCCGTTGTTGCTGCTTAGCTACGTATGGACTTCTTCCCACTGTTGTCTTCTAGCGCTGCTCCAATGAAGACAAACATAGGGCAGGACAATTGCCACCTCTCACTGTCAAACATATCTTCTCCAACAATGAACTTGGGCTATACAACATTGTTCCTCTGGCTGATCAGACTTTGAGCTCCTCAACCTTGCCAGTCCTAGCAGCCACCTTAGTCCATCAAAGTGTTGCACTAGGGCCAACTTGGTCCATTTTCATCCTGCCCTCCAACAATCCACAAATGTCCAATCCAACTAGTCCAACTTGGACTACTCATCAACTAACATCTACTCAACACAAACACATCAATCAACACATACCTTGCATCCTCATGGGCTGGTGTATACTGCTGTAGGTTTGGTGCATTGGTTAGGGATATTGACAAGCTGTTATAGCACTTTTCCTCACCTCCCAAACCTCATCCAAGGCTGCAACCTCCCTTCTCTAATATCTTCCCTTCACCTACTGCTGTCCTGGGCTAATCCATGTTAATTTGGCAGCTTAGTGGCAAATTCCAACCATTGGATGAGATTCCTCTTTTCGAGAGGACCAATTTTGACTATTGAAGCACTCAATTATTGTACTCTTTTTTGCTGAATCATTAAATGATAATCTAATAAGAAGAGGAATTTGAAAGGGTTTTCCCCATTGTGGGTTTTGCCTTGGTCTCAAACCAATCTTGATGTCTTTATATGTGAATGCTTTTTTTTTTTATTATTCCTTTATGTTTTGCTGCATTGATGATGTTGTTGTTCTTTCTATATAATTGCATATGTTGTTGAATAATGTTGTAAAACTGAATAATGATATGATGCTATGGGGTGAATTTAATATGTAATTGAAGAAATGCAATTATCTAAAGCAAAAAACTCTATAGCCCTAAGAAAAATTTACATGGAATTAGAGTTGGGTTGAAGAAAAGTCATTGAAGATCACCCCTATGAAGACACCATTAATGGAAGTAAGAGAAGATGGAGGAGACCTAAAAGAATACTGGGGTTTGAAGGAAGCCCTAGGCAATTTGGTTATATTATGAGGTTAGGGTTTGGAAGAAACCCTGCATCATGACAAAGATTTGAGATATGCACTCTAGAAACCATAACATGATCAGTGTGAAGATGTTCTAGCACTTGTGACATGTTTGATGTAGCCCTAGATGGGATACTCCTGATTAGGCCTTGGTTATTGATCATGTTGGTTGAAAGATTGAAGGCAACAATGTTATATGGTCAATGGACTGGTTCAAGAAGAAGATGAACACCTCTCATTGAAGATAAGCACTTTTTCGATTTATGTTACTCCTTGTTGTCTTTACTTTTGTTTAGATTTATTGATTTCATCATTGACTATACTTCCTGCATGTATATTTGAGTATTGGGCTACTTCTAACCTCCTAATAAGATGTGATAAGTGGATCCTTCTTGAGGATCATCTGAGGTGCAAGAAAAGATGGCTAGTGTAGGAAGAGAAGAGTTAGTGCTAGAAAAGGAAAGAGGCCCCTAATGAAAAGTCGACAAAGAGATCTAGTTGCCAATATCAAATAAGGAGTACATGTATTTGCATACTATAATGTATGTATGGTGTATTATTTTAATGTTATGATTTCACTGCAATATTGGATGGCAAGGTAAGCCCTAAGTTATGACAGGAATAACACCTTCATGAATGACTCACATATGCATATGAAAGTAAGTTTGATTCATGGTACTCATGATGAGATGGTGCACTTGTTATTGGACAAATATCTTACGTACTATTAAGTCATAGCAAAGCTACTTGGAAACATTGATTTTTGATATATTGTTATACTTGATATTTGGCAAAGCATCTCACATCTTTTTCCTGAAGCTAGCTAGATACATTGTCTTTGATATATGGTAGCTTGATACTATTGTTAATGCTTGTGATAAGCATGACAACCTTGATGATAAAAGTGTAACAATAAGATTGATATTCAAGATCTTCTTGTTGACTGTGGTTAGGTTTTGATAAGCTTAGTAATTATGACATATGGTCAAATTGGATGCCCTATCTTGATGGTTGGATAATATAATAAAGAAGTGATGTAGTGATTATGATCCTTGAAGTATGATGATACACTTATCAATTGTCCTAATCATATGACTCTAAAAGCTTGATGAAAATTTGATGTCATGTTCATATGTGATGATGAAGTAGTTGATGCTAACATGTTATGACCATGATGAATATATGATATAGTTTGACTTTATGATCTAACAGTTCTACTGATGCATGGAAGTATTATGATAGACAAGTTAATGACTTGAATGATGATGACTGCAGTGGTTGCTCATTAAGAGGGAGAACCTCCCCATAAGATCCCTACACCTATTGTCATTTGCATTAAATGTGTAGAAGATTCTTTATTGTTGAAGTAAGATTTTTGACAAATATTTGATGTTGTTGGTCTGCAACAAGTTATGGTTTGAGAAGAGAAGGGCTTCTCTTAGGCTACGCCCCAACCACACAAAATAATGCTTAAGTGTGCAATTATAGGGCTCCCAACCACATGGAAGAAGGCCTATGGGTGCGTTTGTGCCTGTAAATCACAGAAGCTAAATCCCTATGCATAATTCTAGGAGCACACTAGGGGTATGACAGACCTATAGATATGAAGCAGACAATAGAAAGTTCTATGAGTAGGGAAGTTTGAATGTTTGAGTTACTATAGAGAATATGAATATGTTGACTAAACTTGTGTTTGCAAGGGACCGAAATATGCATATCTTTATGTCATTTTGATTTAATCATTGATTTGATAACAGTTGCACGTGTTTGACAAGATTTATTGGTTTAATATAGATGAATAGTATTGGAATTTTGACATGATGCCTGATACTTCATAGATATGTTTTGGCCAATGGATTGATTGAATTCACAGTGATAACAAATTAGGGTTTGGACTTGATAACTGATAATTTGCCTTGATGATAGTGGTATATGGGCATAATGACATTTAGTGACTAATATTGGTATTCAATAGAGATTCTGTATTAGTATCATTGGATTTGACACATTTATTGAAGTATAAACAATTGTGACTTATCCTTGGTATATGCATTTGCATCTAGTGACTGAAATAATTCTTAATATGATTATGTGGATGGCCAGATGGAATTCGATATTGCTTAATAACAATTTGTTGACATGACAATAAATGAAGTCATAACTTGGTATTTGGATGAGAGCTCCATCGAACACCTAGTCCAAAGTATTTGTTACACTAATATTGATGATTTTGATATTAGTTTTGATCTGGCATCTAAGGGTTGATAAGTTGACTTAGTTGATTTGATTGCTCAATATTGATTTTTGTAACGCTGAGTATATTGGTTTGATAAATATAATGTTTACAATTAGCACTATATGATTTTAAGAAAGCTTTTGGAGCTTGGTATGCCCACATAGACAGTTACTTGGTGAAGCTAGGAAGATGTGCCAATCCAAACCTCTACTTGAAAAGTGGTCCAAGGCATGACTTTGATTTTGGTTTTATATATTGATGGTCTATTCTTGACAGGTAATGAGCCTTTGATAATCAAAGTAAGAGGGAGTTGGCCTTTGAAGTTTGAAATGAAGAATCATGGCATGATGAATTACTTTTTGAAGTTTGGAAAAGAAAATCTATTTCGTGAAGCTATTGAAGAGTTTTTGAAAAGTGGAAATCCTTGGACACTCCGATTGAATTTCAAGAAGTTATGAAGAGATATTGTTGAACTTGACTTTGCAATTGATAGTTGATTGAAGCATTGATGTTTTGTGTGAACACCCGTCCGTATATAGATGTGTGTCTTGCATAGAACAACGTGAGTGTATTCATGAATGATCTGCGTCATACACATTAATTTTCCATTGAGCACACTTCAAGATATTTGCATTGGACAATCAATTTTTGGTCTGAGATATTCTTCCTATGATATCGGTGTTGCCTTAGTATGAGATCTACCATTATATTTTTGGATGAGAATTCCATAGCTTTAAGCATGACCGAGGTTGGGTACAATGTTGCTAGCATGGCTAGTGTGATAAATAGGTGACCCAATTCTTATTGTAGCAAACTAATGATATTTCTCCTATTTGTTAAATTAATTTAAACAAATTACTCACAGTTTTCTACAACAAACATCGAAATACATACTCTACAACCTACACAAAATAAATGTTGCGGAAACTAAGTACTACATAGAAGAGAAATAAGCACACACACATATACACCATTGTCTTTGGACAAATGTCCTCAGAAAAACCCAACTTGGGAAAACCAGTGCAGCAGTTGAGGGTTTTATTATTATACAGTAGTTTATGAGTACAAATCTCTAGATGCCCAAATTGGAAATTTGATACAGAGAATAAATTGACAAAGAGGTAGTGAGAAAAATCTCACACTGTTACTGGTGATCTGAATCTGATCCAAACTCTTGATGGCTAGCCCCACGTTGTCTCTGCGCAACCCCTGCGTCAACCTACACAGATCTGCATCACAGCCTCTAGGCTCTGCGTCACCCTTCTTGCTGGTCAATTTGCCTCTGGAACTTCTACTCGCTGGCCCTCCAATCTCACACCCCAACTTCTGGCACTAGATCTCGAATCCCCAACAAAATTACGGACAACCATGTAGAACAAGTAGAACAACTCGATCTTGTCTTCTATTGTTGTAAGAAGCTCTCATACTTAATTTGTGGCATTTTCAACCTTGTTCTTTTTAGCATATTGAGTACTTTCCTTTGCTAATATGTAATATAAGTCTGTTGTTATATCACTAATTAGATCATATTTTCTGTTATCATATTAACTCCTACCTCTTCCATCTACTTCATTTAGGAATTATTCTACTTATTCTTTGGTTGAGTTGTTGTGTAGGGATGCCTCCCATGGCATTTTGTAGGAGTTGGCCTAAAGCAAGACGAATGCGCTGAGGTGACAATGGATGTATTCCTAATAGTGCTCATCATATAACAATGTTGATTGTATCTTGCCAACCTTGCTAATTTGAGTAGTAATGTTGAGATCTGTAGCTTGGGAGGTACTCCAAGCCCTACGATTCAGGGTTTGGAGGTTGGAGTGCCACAAAAGTGCTTTGTGGGCTTGGAACCCAAGCTTTGGTTTTGCACCCAAAGGAGTTGGGTCAAAACCCAGTGGACTTTGAATGATTTGACACTTGGTGGTGTTAGAGGATCCCTAGAGGAGCAAGGGGCAACGAAAATCATTCAAATTGGAGGTCTCTAATGTGAGATATTAATTTTTATATGTTGTTGGTGGGTTTCCACAAGGACAAGTCAGGTTGGCTAGAGCTAATGTAAGCCCACAAGGGCAATTTGTTGAGGCCTTGAGAAACATATAAATATAAGGTGATTGTGAGACCTCAAACACACATCCAAAGTGCAATCAACTCAAGGATTACCTCTGAAATTGGGAGCGGGTCTGAGATAGCTGGTGAGGGAGCAAGGAGGACGAGTTTGGGAGGATCTTTTCTCTGTTTTTTTGTGGATCTCCTTCTTGGACAGGGCCGCAGTTCTGACGTACGTTTGGGTGATTTTCTGTGCTATGTTTGTGTGATGCTTGGATCTCTGTTCAGATCGCAGGGAAGTGTTGCTACAATAGCTTGTTGGAGGCATAATTTGGAGGGCCGAGAGGCCTAGTAAAGGCTCTCTACCCTAGCTGCAGTTACTCCAAGGAGAAACACAATTGAATAGGGGTGTTTTCCCTTCTAGAGAGCTCAGAGCACTTGCTGTTGTGAGACAGAGTGTTGTAGGGTGTTTTGAGGAGGTTCCTTAGGCCCAAAACAATGCTTTAGAGGCCTAGAAAGGACAACGAAGAAGGGCAGGTGTTTCAAGAAAGGAAACACAGTTGGGAGCAGGGATTTAGCATTGCTAGTGTGCACTAACCAGACCTCAAGAAGCACAAATCCCATGGAGAAGAAAACCAACAATGTGTTGGAGAGGAAGGTATGTGTATTCTCTTGTTGATGTTTGGTTGCTAGTGGATGTAGAGGTCCTAGAAGAGGACATTGGTATTGGAAACTTGTGGATTGTTGGAGGGTAGTGTGAGAGTGGACCAAGTTGGCCCTAAGTGCAACACTTTGAAGGATTAAGGTGGTTGCTAGATGAATCAGAGAATTGAGGAGCTCAAGGTCTGATCAGCCAGGAAGAGTAGTGGTATAGCCCAAGTTGATTGTTGGAGAAGGACATCTTGTAGTGATAGGTGGCAAGCCCCACCCTCTTGCCCTATGTTTATCTTCGTTGGAGCAACACAGGAATAAAATAGTGGGAAGAAGTCCCTAAGTAGCTGAGGAGCAACAATGGGCAAGAAGACTCAAAGTGTTGTCACCTTGAAGGACTAAGGAGCAACTAGTGAGCTTGAAGACCCTATGAGTTGGATCATTGATGGACTAATGAGCAGCTAGAGGGAAGATTGGAGAGTTGTGTTCAGTGGCCTAATGGAGCTGGTACATTGATAGAAACAATGCTGTAGAACGTGAGTGAAGGACCCGCAATGTGTTCAGGGTATGACAAAGAAGCCGTGATCGTCGACTACATCAGCTAAATCATCAGTGTATCTTGTTCTTGTATTCTTGTACTAGTGGATGTATGAGGGCCATTATCCCTGGTACGAGAGCCCTAGACTGTTGTATTATTAGTTGATTAATATAAATAAGTTGGGTTGTTATTGAAATTGTAAAAGGAGTTGTGTATATTTTGTGCACCAGTAGATTTACTGTTGTATATTGTTCTGTTGTGCAAAGTAGTTTGTTGTGATACTTGGATTGGTAGCGTCATTGATTGTAAGATTCTAACCTAGACTTCAGTATCATGGAAAAGGAACAAGTAACAAAACACATCTTATGGCTGCTTATATTGCCATTGACTTGCTCTTTTGAGATTTGCTTAAATGATTCCATAGCCCAAATTGATAAGGCACTAGAATCCTTTCTACCCATCACACAAATCCCATCTTATTTTGTTTTTTTTGTCTACGTTGTTGTTAGGCTTACTTCATTCCCACCCATTTCTACACAAAATGAATCTAATTAACCCTTAAGGATACCGTTTTTTACCAAAACCCTTTTCTAAGTCTAATGTGTAGGGGAGATTTGGTGAGGTGACAGTGACCGACCTATGTTCAACAAGGCTAGTACCCTATTTTTGGGACGGGAAGCGAAAGGTGCTAGTTTGTGTGGTAATGGGGTTTAATAGCATCCTACTTCCTTAGTCTGCTTTTTTTGCTTTTATTCGCATAAGATTGGCTGGGGCTTGGGCTTTTGAATATTATAAAATTGCACAATTTAAGTTCGAAGGAGATGATTTCTGATGAGTTGACCTGTTTGAGGAAGATAAAGAAAATAATGTACTTTTTATGGTTGATGTTTTTATGTTAACTTAAATTGTAGCTTGTTAAGGGCAATAAATGAAGATATTTGTGGCATAGTAGGAATTATTTTGACATTTGTGGTGAGTAGGAGCTATTTTGACAAGGGATAGAAGGTTGTCTAGTTAGCTAGTTCAGTTGGAACCATGTTTTTCAAAATATTAGTATGCTTAGTCATTGAGGCAAGTCCATAGTATGTGTGTTATGTGATCACATGAAGTAATTGATCCTCATAAAAGAAACATTTATTCTCATTTACAACATAGCCTGTTTCTGAGCTTTAAGTTCCTAGGTTTTATTTCTGAATTCAGTTTCTCAATATTAAGCAATTGCATGTATGCTCTAGTCTTGGGTCAAAATTGTAATGTTGGTAAAATTATGCTGATACATTGCCAACTAGAGGGAAAAAATTCCTCTGATATGTAGATCTAAAGATGTGCTCCTCAAAATATCTTCCTTGGCGAATCAAATCATTATATTGGAATAAAATTTATTGAAAAACAATTTACATGCAGTTTGGTCTTCCTGTTACCTGGTCATATGGGCAACACTATGGCCTCGAATTGCGTGAACTATCAGAATGGTGGAGTTCTCGACCTGCCAAGCTTTCTGGTCTACAAAAGAAGGTACAAAGAAAAATTTAAATAGCTGTAAATATGTTTGTTGATCTTAGGATAGAAGAAGAGATGTTGCAAGATGATGGAAGCTAGAAAATAATGTCGTGAAGCTCTCTATCAATACATTTTTCATAGAAAAGATTTTGTTGAATTGCATGGAGCATAAATCATTTATCCTAATGTTTAATTACAATGTTTAACATAAACAATATTATATCGTTCCATATTGTCATAGAAGGGCAGTTTTGTTGGCATAATCTTCTAGAACTGAGAAGAAAGCAGAAGTCACTCAACCAGGAGAATGAACATTATGTGAAATATTTCCTTAATTTGTTAAAGGAAATTAGTTTCCAAAGCTTGGTATTTCCACATAGCTTCGTGATTTCCTTAGACTTGACACTGCCCACATCTATAAACAATGAGATTTGTATCTTTCTTTTGAGAAACTTTAAAGATAATATTTTGAGGGACATGCTTAATTATACCTTAGTCCTACTTATTTAGACTAGTTCCACTTGGATTGGGGCAATAAATCTCATATAATGAGGTTGTGTTTCCGGAGACTGTCATAAATCTCAAATGGGGAGCCAAATGTTATATCCAAAAGAGTACTAGTTGAGGACAAAATGCATGTTGTCATCATTCTGGTTTGTTAATGGAGAGACTCATTTCTTGTCAGTCTTAAAGAATATTGTGTTGCAAAAATCTCAGTTGAGCCTTGAGCTGGCATATGTGGTGTAGTTTTGATGATGATTAGGGTAGTGTATTGTACCTAATTTTTATTCCTTCTCTTAATAACTAAGTTGCCAGGGTATGTGGTAAGGGGGGATGAGGGCAGAACAACCTGTTTTGAAATCAGGGGGCAGGAGTCATGTCAAGGTATTTTATACACACACATGAAATTGAATTGATTTTTTTTGTAAATCAGAATGAACATTAATATGTATTTTAGATTGATCAATTGACAATATCGTAGAGAAACTTGAAAGTCATCCATAAAAATTCAAAACATTTCACCAATGACATTCAAAAATTGCTCAACAGCCCAAAGGTGGAGAGAGGAAACCTAAAATTGAAGACATGATGTGAAATTTAGAAGGAAGAAGTTTGAAAGTGGAAAAGTAAATTTGAACACTGAAACTGAAATCGACACTCAGAAAGATGAAAATCTAAACAGTCAAGACTGAAGCTGTAAATTGATGAGCTCCACTCTTCAATAACTAATGCTGACCACCACTTCACTGCAAGAAAATCAACTTATAAACCCTAAGATTTTCTTCTTTTCTGGTGGTCACTAGTGCCAAACAAGAACTTAGAAATTTGAAAGTTGAAAAATGAGACATTAAAGTCTTTCGGACAAATATAGTGGTCCCAACAGTGATGCCCTAGGGTTTCATATTAGGACCACACATTTATTTTTTGACTTTTGCATTTTAAAGTCATTCTTTATTTAGTTATTTAATTTAGCTAGGACATCCCCAATTTGTGGAAAATGTGTTGGAATGTCCGATGTGTTGAAAAATGTAACTAGTGTCAGTCTTCATAATTGTATTTGAGTCATGATGTAATGTATTTATCAAAAGAAAGAAAAATAAATTTTATTATAAAAGAAATTGACTTATTAAAGCATGGGTTTCATGCTTGGGTCAATAATTTTTAGGTCAAAGCCTCCATTGTAGGCTTCTAGGGTTTATGTCAAGAGTCCTTGTCCTTGTTATCATGTAAAAGTCCCTTCTTAGGCTTCATCTATCAAGAAAGAAATTTATTTTGATGTAAATTAGGTCTTTTAGGTCTCCTCCACCAGGTCGGTCTCAACCTGGACAAGTCGGCCTAGGCTGAATCTACTATATAAAGACAACAACTCGACCTCATTTGGAGCACATTCACAACAAGTTCGATTTGCAGTTGTTGGAGAAGAAAAGAGGGTACAAAATTCAAGGAAGAAAGAGAAAAACCCTAGTGAAGAAGTTTGTTAACCATTTTCTCTCTCATGTGATCCACACATGCGAAATTCTGGAACTGTAGGAGGGTCGACGATGCAGATGTGCAACAAGGCCGGAATTCTAGAAAGTTGGAGGCCGAAATTCTTCATTGTTGTTGAGCTGAAGTTGCTGGACAAGAAGAGACTACTGAAGTTTGTTGAACCATCTTGAAAGGTTGACTTGGTGGAGGAGGAAGGTCTTTTGGTCAAGTCTAAGGTCTTGGTCTATCTCAACTTGATTTGAATCTATTAGTGAAGAGTTTGATAGGGTTTCCCCTATACAGGGGTTTCAACCTTGGCTGAGTGCCTATATTTGGTGTTGTTGATCTTCATGTTTGATTTGATGATTGCTTGATGAAAAGAAGATAAAAGAAGAACATAAAGTGAATAAGACTACAAGAATTGTTGGACATTGGATAAACCAATGCTCCCCGTGTGTTTTGCGACATGGACTAACTGCCTCTTATGGATCCTTATCTTTGGCGTTGCGATCGTTAACTAACACCTGTGGCTTTTGGTCTAACGACAATCATGATTCCCAACAAATGGTATCAAAGTGTAGGTCACGAGTTCGATACACACCCGACTTACGTTGTGGGGGAGATTGTTGGACATTGGATAAACCAATGCTCTTCTTGTGTTTTGCGACATGGAATAACCACCTCTTGTGGATCCTAATCTCTAGAGATGTGATCGTTAACTAATACCTGCGGGTTTTGGTCTTACGTCAATCGTGATTCCCAACAAGAATATCACAAGTAATTATCAACATAAGAGAATCTTTATGATTTTCTAACACGGTATTAGAGCTAAGGTGAAGAAGGAAGGAAAAAGGTAGCTTGAAGATCTATTGAAGGGGTCAAAGGATAAGGGTCATATAAGAAGAGGAAAGTCTACTATCTGTGTCAAGAAAAGAAGACATGACAATGAAGAGTGAAAATAAGCTAGAAGGAGCCTGCAACTACAGTGCATGGAAAAAGAGAATGAATCTTATTCTTGGTAAGCATAAAGTTTTGCTTTTGCTCAAGGAAAAGTTAAGCAACCTACAGATGATGGTGGAAAGAAAAAGTACAGGGAAACTAACATATTGGCCATGAATCTAATAGTAGATGTGTTGAAGGAAGTGTAACTAGGTTCGGTTGTCATAAATGTACTTTTGATATTTGTACTTATTCAAGAAAAGAAATGCTATTTTTATAATATATGACAATGAGTTTCTTGCTCATTGAAGTAGGTCTAGCACGTGTCAAAGTGCTATAGGTGAGTAAAATAGTCAAGAGAAAATATTGAAGGCCTTAAGGGCATGTTACATTATGTATATATTAGAGTCAAAGGGAAACCTCCAAGCAAAGTCAAGTCTACTCCTATGACATGTTCAAAGAAGCTCCTTCAAGCATGCTACACCACCATGAAAAATATGAGAAGTCTGCTCAACAAATCCGCCACCAATTTGCCCTCCAAGTCAGTCTACAAACAACCCTCAAAGTCGGCCAACAAGCAGCCAGTCAAGTCGGCCTACTTGTTGGCTTAAATGGAGGGACAATCCTCTATTTGTAGAGGTTGTCCAATCCAATTATAACGTCGAACTCAAGCTCTAAAATCCACAAGAAAATAGGCAATAAGAAGAAAAGGAGCTGTGGAAAGAAGGTCTATTAAGGTAGCGAAGAGAGGAGGAAGAACAACGAGGGTTAAGGGAATGTCTTCTAGGGTTATCACTACTACACGTGCGAGAAAGGAAGGGTATGCCTACGGTTACTACAACAGAAAACTACAAGTGACTTAACTCTCTATTTTTGGGTTAGTAAACAAGGCCTATAAGGCCTCCCAATCAAGTGAAGAAGGAAAAAGGCTACAACAACAAGTAAAACAGTCACACATGCGGGAATTTAGGGTTGTTGGATAGTCACATCTAGTCAGCACCTACACTTTGAAGAAGAAGCTCATTTGGTTAAGAAGGTGAAGGAATCATCATATGGAAAGGTTCTCATCAAAGGCTTGTACTCTACAGCAAGTGCAACAAGGTCTACTAACAAGTTGAAAGAAGAACAAAGTGTTGGAAGTAGGAGGACGAAGTGCCGAGAAACAAAGTGCTGGAAGAAGTGCTAGGGCATATGGTGCAGAAAGGAGTGGAGACTTGACTTGTGCTTCGAGGATATCTTTGTCAGTGGTGTAGGGTTTGGAATTGATCAATAGAAGCTTCAATAAGAGGAATTCACTAAAGAGTTTTCCTCTCAAGAGTAGAGAGGTTTTGGCCCTGGCAGAGAGCCAACATCTTGTGTTCTTGTTTTTATGTTTTGATAGCAGTTTGATGAAGTACACACATATGCACTAATAATAATAAGAAGAAGAATAAGCTAATAAGAAAAAAGACTCCACAAATTGTTATCAAGTAATGAAGAATCACACTACACTACTATGCGCTAGATTCTTCAACATGGTATCAGAGCGAAGGTAACACATCAAGGAAAGGGCAACTCAAGAACACTCATCAAGGAGAAGCATCTACAAGATTGAAGCATCACGCCTAGAAGTCTCAATCACTTCATTGTCAAGAAGGGTCTACAATCCATCCTTTGTTAAGGAGGTCTACAAAGCTAGAAGAAGAACCTTATACAAAGGCACCCACAAAGAAGAGAAGATTGAAGCAGGACCTACATCAAGCTATAAGTCTTCAAGCAAACCTCATCACCAAGCAAGTACACTTGAAGAACATCAAGATCGAGGGAAGACAAGCCAACAAGCCTTCAAGGAGGAAGCAAATCCATTACATCTCAAAATCTATCAAGTAAGTGCATGTCCCCTTCTGAATATATATCAATGCCTTTTTGCAAGGAAAGCAATGAATTGTTAGGTACCAATAGCTTTCTTGCATGGAAGAAGAGGACTAATCTACTAAAGGAGAATGAACTCCTAGAGCATGTCAAAGGGAATATCACTATCCATACTAAGGAATAGACTCAAGCCTTAGCCAAGTACAATAAGGATGAGACAAGAGCTCAAAGGATTCTGATGGAATCAATCAAAGTCTCTAGAGCTATTCTCGGTATCCACAATTGGAGAAGTAATATCTCTGAGGAATGAATTATACAAGATGAAAATAACAAAGGAAGGAATAACTCCCTACTTCATGAAAATCTCTGAAATGAGAGATCAACTTCAAGAGCTTGGGGAAGTCATGTCTGATAGAGAGATGACAACTGTAGTACTCAAAGCTCTACCTAAAGAGTGGGGAACTTCACATCTAACATATATGCCAAGAAAGAAGCAACACTCTCAGTGAAATGTGGTCTCTATGTAGGACAGAGGAAACCAAAATTAAGGAAAAAGAAGATGTGGGATCAGAGGAAGCATTTGCTACCATGGCCAAAAGAAAGGGTAAATTTGGCAAGTTTGGTCCATGAAGAACAAACTACAAAGATATGTCCAAAATCCAATGTTTTGGATGCGAAGAATATGGACACTACAAAAGGAATTGTCCTAAGATTAAAGAGGACAACGCCAAAAGGAAGAGGGAAGAAGCTCACATAATTCAAGAGATGAAAGACGAAGGAAAGAAGCAAAAGAAGGAAGATCCTCTAGATCACTACTATGACTAGGTCAAACTCTTTACTTCTAGACTTCTTTCAAAGTTTTGAGTAGGATAGGAGCATGTAAGAATAAATTAAAATTGCATGGCTAAAAGCATCCTCTAGAATCTAGCAACATGATGTACATATAGTTCTAGATACTCATGTAGATGTAGCATTTATGATAAGAACAAAAATGCATAAGTAGAAATATCTTCTAGAATATAGGAGCATGGCAAATATAGCTCAAGATATTCATGTAGAAGAAGCATACCTAGTATAGACCTCATACATGATGAAAGAAAATTGATCATGATAAGAATCTTAGAAGACCTACATCATCAAAAGAAAGGAAACGTTTGCAAGGCAAGGATCTTTAAGATCATATGATGGAGTCTTCAAAAGAAGATTCGTGAACCAAAGCAGATGTCTCATTGGGAATCTCATTCATGGGATTCAAGAAAAGGATGATATGCAGGCAAGTTAAGATGAAGCAAGAAGGGCCACACCAAAGGATGATCAAAGGAGAATCAAGATGAGGTATGTATGCATCAAAGTCTAAGTCATGTTTTCATTTGTATATTATTGAGTCATGGGTATAGTTCTATAACATGATCAAGCATGAAAAAATCTCTTTCATTGAGGACATGCTCGAAGGCATTCACTACAATGCGATGAAAGTCAACAAAATAATATGCTACATAAGGAGCATAAGATTGCTGACTAAGAAGCAAGAAGAAATGTTGACAAGTCCAGAAAGCAAGAAATGAAGGAATTCTCTCACAAGAAGCATTAGATGGTTGACCTATCTATCTGAGAAGAAGAAAATGAAGAAAGAGATTAAGCATGCGAAGAACACCATGATTGCCAAGAATCACTATCTGAGAAAATGCCTTGAAAGATATCTCCCTAAAGAAGGTAAGACAACTCTGATAAAGGAAGAAAGGACCCTTGACACCTAGGAAGGCAATGGAGATATAAAGGTGCAGATAACTGATTCTACTCTACAAAGATGTCATGATGAAGAAGCCATCCAACAAAAGAAAGAGCAATATTAGGATGAAGTCATGATGGGCTACTAGGTCAAAGCATGTAACCTAGCAAGTACTATGAAGCATCCATAAGAAGAGTATTCCGAAGCATGGACATGATGACAAAGGAGTAACCAAGGTGACAATAAAACTTGATAGTCACTTTGCATGAAGCAGTGACATGACAAACCAAGAAGGAAAGTGATCGATGGATGGTGCCCTACCTACAAGATTTCAAATAAAGACTTCATGACTTCAAGAAAGGAAGGAGATCAAGTAGATGAAGTACCCATGAAGAAGAAGCTGCTAATGAAGGAAAGAGTCCCCAATTAAGAGGGAGCTTTGACAAGTCCCTGATCAACAGGGAGTTTGAATCACCCGTGATTACAAAGGAGTGACATGTGTGTTTTCCATTTCATGGATCATGCACTAGACCAGGACTAACAACAACAAGTCTAGATGAAGGTCATGTATGGAAATGTAGACACAAGTTAGACACAATATTCTTGTCTTCTCTTGGGAAGAAAGAATGGGAGGATTGGGTAATCATTTGGCATCCGATACCCTTTGAGGATGTGTAGGGCATCCAAGACAAGAGTAGGTAAGAGGACCGATATTCTTTGAGGGCTGGAAACCCCAGATAAGAAAAGTCCTAGAAGGTCATACTCGGAGAACACCTAGGTGGGTATGTACCTTGAGAGACAATGATGAAGGTGTCTATAAATCATTGGTCTCGCCAACATTTTAGCTCATGGTCTCGTAAAGAGATGGTGCTATTAGTCAAGGCCTTGCACTATGATAACACTGATGAATATGATGCTATAACAGATGGATTGCTAATCTGATTTCTATTATGTGAATTCTTCAAAGATTGATAATAGACAAACACCTTGTAATGTTGTATGAATACCTCCTTAGTTAAGAGGGAGTCTTGAAGGAAGTGTAACTAGGTTTGATATTCATAAATGTACTTTTGGTATTTGTACTTATTCAAGAAAAGAAATATTATTTTTATAATATATGACAATGAGTTTCTTGCTCATTGAAGTAGATCTAGCACATGTCAAAGTGCTATAGGTGAGTCGAATGGTCAGAGAAAATATTGAAGGCCTTAAGGGCATGTTACACTATGTATATATTAGAGTCAAAGGGAAGCCTCCAAACAAAGTCAAGTCTACTCCTATGACATGTTCAAAGAAGCTCCTTTAAGCATGCTACACCACCACGGAAAATATGAGAAGTTTGCTCAACAAATCAGCCACCAATCTGCCCTCCAAGTTGGCCTACAAACAACCCTCAAAGTCAACCTACAAGCAACCAGTCAAGTCGGCCTACTAGTCGGCTTAAATGGAGGGACAATCCTATATTTATAGAGGTTGTCCACTCCAATTATAACGTAGAACTCAAGCTCTAAAATCCTCAAGAAAAAGAGGAGAGAAGAAGAAAAGAAGTTGTGGAAAGAAGGTCTGTTAAGGCAACGAAGAAAGGAGGAAGAAGAACGAGGGTTAAGGGACTGTCTTCTAGGGTTATCACTGCTACACATGCGAGAAAGAAAGGGTATGCCTGTGGTTACTATAACAGAAAACTACAAGTGACTTAACTCCTCTATTTTTGGGTTAGTAAACAAGGCATATAAGGCCTACCAATTAAGCGAAGAGGAAGACCAATCAAGCGAAGAAGGGAAGAGGCTACAACAACAAGTAAAACAGTCACACGTGCGAGAATTTAGGGCTGCTAGGAAGTCACCTCCAGTGAGCACCTACACTTTGAAGAATAAGCTCATTTGGTTAAGAAGGTGAAGGAATCATCATATGGAAAGGTTCTCATCAAAGGCTTGTACTCTAGAGCAAGTGCAACAAGGTATACTAGCAAGTTGAAAGAAGAATGAAGTGTCAGAAGAAGTGCTGGGGCATATGGTGCAGAAAGGAGTAGAGACTTGACTTGTGCTTGGAGGATATTTTTGTTAAGGGTCTAGGGTTTGGCATTGATCAATAGAAGCTTCAATAAGAGAAATTCAGTAAAGAGTTTTCCTCTTAAGATGGCCCTGGCAGAGAGCCAACATCTTGTGTTCTTGTTTTTATGTTTTGGTAGCAGTTTGATGAAGTACACACATAATCACTAATAACAAGAAGAAGAGGAATAAGCTAATAGGAAAAAAGACTCCACTAATTGTTATCAAGAATGAATAATCACACTACAGTACTATGCCCTAGATTCTTCAACAAGATGGAGTGAAGGACAATCTAATCCCATGCATATCCAATATAGACCCTGTACAAGAAATGTATGAAGCCCTCTCCAAGTTGTTTACCATCAAGAATGTTGGTCAGATAGCTAGTATCAAGAATGAACTAAGGGCAATAAAGATGACAAAATATGATACCGTGTGATCATATTTTGTAAGGATCTCTAGAATAAGAGATGAACTCCAAGCTATTGATGAAGTTGTATTAGAGAAAGAACTCGTAATTCCTGCACCACTAGGTCTACCAAAATCTTGGAGCTCTTTTGCTTCAGAAATTAGTAGTTGGAAAGATACTCCAACCTTTGAATAAATGTGGAATGCATGCAGTCAAGAAGAAGCCCGCAACTCATTAGTAAATGACAAATAGGAAGATGAAGAAAACAACACTTCAAATGTCTACTCTGCTCATCATAACAAGAAGGGAGTATACGAAAGGTTTAAGGGACCAAAGGAGAAGGTTGATCTATCAAAGATTGAATGCTACAATTGTCATAAGATGGGATGCTACAAAAGTCAATGTCCTGAAAATCCAAGAAATAAGAAGAGAGAAAGAGAACATGCAAATATTGTTGATGAAGGTCCATCTAAGAAAAACAAGACTGAAGAATCTGAAGTCAAAGATTATATGCTAAAGTCTCTTAGGGATACTATCCCTTGCATATCCTTCTACTTTAAGATTTGTAATGTTTTTCGTTTATGTTTTTAGAGTTCGTAGATCTAATATATCTTTTAGAACTTTTTGAATTGATTTGATAAGTTGTAGGTATCTCACAGAAAGATTGGATTAAGAGGAGCCTTCACCATTTTGTCAAAAGATAAGTATATTGTTCTTTGTTTCATCTTTCACGTTTGGTTTCCTCCTCACATCGAGATTTGTTTGTATTGTATACTAATAACCTTTTCCTTATATTTTCTTTGGTATGAAAGCTTGTAGTATACACAAAGGTTATGGGGGAAATTTCAAAGGAAAGAGTTGAGTCATGAAAGAAGCTTTGTTGTAATGTTAAAGAACAACTCAAGGTATGTCTTAGACTACAAGTTTTGTTGCAAGGTTTTCTTTATATAGAACGTATGATCACTCTTATTTTGAAATTTGTTTTACAATACTAACATCTTTATGTCTAGGGTTTTGAATCATAAAGATTCTTGTGAGGGTGATTAATCATTAGATTGAATCTACCCTTGTTATACTATCTCACGTTATTTGATCATTTTTGTGAAACCCTAACCTTTAGGGTTCACTGTAAAACCCTAGCCTCTTGATGCCAAGGGTATGTCAATATTATTTATGAAACTCTAGTCTTCGTAGGGTTTGTTGATAAAGTCCAGAACATATGATGAAACCCTAGATTTTTAGGGTTTGTTGAATTAGGGTTTATGAACAAAACCGTTATAATAGTTAAAGTAAGATCCTATGAATGAAACACTAGGTGTATATTCTTCTGTATGATCGAAACCCTAGTGTAATTAAATTGTTGTATATCTAATTTTGATATATTGATGTTTGTATCTAGGGTTTTCTTAGTAGATATTGATATGAGATGCTAGTGCATGATAATGAAACCCTAGATGTGTACATGTGAGCATGTCAACTTGATTGTTGATTTAGTAATGAAATCTAGGGTATATAACAAAATAGAATCTGTCATGTAGGCATATTGTTGAAACCCTTGATGTATAGTACTATGATTGGATTGATATCTTGATTGAGTTGCTGATATCTAAGGCTTCTAGTATTTATGACAAAACCCTAGCAAGATGTTGAAGTCTAGTATATAAAAGATGCAACCCTTGCTAATTATGAACCTAACTAGGTTTAGGTATTTGATGTCTAAAACTTGAAGGTTTTGATGCTTCCATTGTAATGACATGAATTTGATATAGTTGACTTCATGCTTCTGTATATTTGTATTTGGTTGTACTTGATATTAAAGTTTTGTAGGTAGATAATCTTCAAGATGTTGAAGATGTTCATAATTGAAGATGATAATAATGATAAACATGGTAAAGGAAGCTACAAGAATGATTATGATCAAGATGACCTTGATGTGATGAAAAAGAAATAAAGCCTTGAAAGGTTGAAGTCTCTCCAAAAGAAGGAAGTTATTGAGTTGAGAGGGAGCTTGGATAAAAAAGGGTATATCTCCCTAGTTAAGAGGGAAGGCATATTATGACATCCATAGTGAATACCTTGAAGAAAGAATGAAATCAAAGAATTAATGAAAGTACTACAAAGGAATTTGCAAACAAAAGATTTTAGAAGTACTGAGGCTGTATTTGGTGCTACTGAAGAAATGAAAGAAGAAAAAAGCTTCTGACAACTTTTATTTGGATAACTTGATGATGATAGAAGTAGCACTAGAATGATTGAGAACCCCGAAGAATTGTGTTTACTTGTATATATATTTGAAGGTTTGTTACTAATTGGGGTTGTGATTGTGTAGGATCTCTCCTTAAAAGGTTGAATGTTTGAAGCATTCTTATAGTGGTGGATGTATATATTCGATTTCGCTGATTGGGAGAGATAAATCATCTTGTGGCAACAAGATGCTTGGGAGGACATTTGGCTGACCTATGTGTTAATGTCTAGATCCCAAAGTAGGGAGGGTGGCGTGGGTCTTGGAGCTCTGGTCTTGGATACGCACCTAGATCCTTGGGTTGGTGTTAGAGCTTAAAAGCTCGATGGTACCTAGAGCGTCTAAAGCTTGAATACACCTTAGTCCCACTCGATTAAAGAACCCTGGTCAGGTATCTAATCTGTAGCACTGCGTGTGCTATGAATCTTCATAGAGCATATCATTTTGAGATCTTCCATGCACCTCTGTATATATGTAATTATGAATACTTCCCTAGTTAAGGAGTGTTGAAAAATGTAACTAGTGTCAATCTTCATAATTGTATTTGAGTCATGATATAATGTATTTATCAAAAGAAAGAAAAATAAATTTTGTTATAAAAGAAATTGACTTATTAAAGCACGGGTTTCATGCTTGGGTCAATAATTTTTAGGTCAAATCCTCCATTGTGGGCTTCTAGGGTTTATGTCAAGAGTCCTTGTCCTTATCATCATGTAAAAGACCCTTCTTGGACTTCGTCTATCAAGAAATAAATTTAATTTGATGTAAATTAGGTCTTTTAGGTCTCCTTGACCAAGTCGACCTCAACCTGGACAAGTCGGGCTAATTGAGAGGCAAAATCTACTATATAAAGGCAACAAGTTGACCTCATTTGGAATACATTGGCAACAAGTTCGATTTGCAGTTGTTGGAGAAGAAAGGAGGGTGCGAAATTCAAGTAAGAAAGAGAAAAACCCTATAGAAGAAGAGAAAACCCTAGCGAAGAAGTTTGGAAACCATTTTCTCTCTCTTGTGATCCACGTGTGAAATTTTGGAACTGCAGGAGTGCCAAAGTTACAGATCTGCAGTAGGGCCGAAATTCTGGAAAGTTGGGAGCCAAAATTTAGGATTGTTGCTAGGATGAAATTGCTGGACAAGAAGAGACTATTAAAGTCTATTGAATCATCTTGAAAGGTTGACTTGGTTGAGGAGGAAGGCCTTTTGGTCAAGTCTAAGGTCTTGGTCTATCTCAACTTAATTTGAATATATTAGTGGAAGAGTTTGACTGGGTTTTCTCCTATAGAGGGGTTTTGGCCCTGGCTAAGTGCCTATATCTGGTGTCGTTGATATTTATGTTTTGATTTGATGATTGCTTGATGAAAAGAAGAACTTAAAGAAAGTTAATAAAACTACAAGAATATCACAAGTAATTATCAACATAAGAGAATCTTTTTGTCTTTCTGATTTTCTAACACCGTGTTGGGTCAAGGGGAACTCACATCAGTTGAGGGCATTCCGGTCCTTATTTCAAGGACGAAAGACTTGTCCACATGCAACATAGATGAATAATTATTATATTGTAACGACCCATCTCGAATTACGGGCATAATAGGAGTATTAGCATGCATACGAGGCATGCATATGATAGCTACATATGCATTCATGGCATGCACTGCACTAATATACCTACTAAGCAATTATGAAAATATCCAATTATAGGACAAATAAAATAATTATTGAAAATACAAAATAAATACCTAACTCACTAGGATATAATGATCACTTGGGGTGCTAACTATGTGTACCACCATCATAACATCTAACTATAATATATTATACCAAATAAAAGATAAATGCGATGCATTATACAAGATGGCATTATAATATATATTATACAAGACAAAAGAGAATTGTAATATATATTATTGTACAAACAAACGGGGAAATTATAATATATATACAATATATTAACCAAAAATAAAGGGAACTATAATATTATTAATTATATTAACTAAAAGGGAACTTCAATATAATATTATATTAATTATTATTAATTGTTAATATATTAATGGAAAATTATATATATTATATTACTTATAATGTAAAGGAACTAAAGGAAATAAAAGACATATTAACTAAAAGAAATATAATTCTATACATATATTATATCAGCTTAAGGAACCAAATAAAAAATTTTCATAGTACATATGATGTAAACATTTAAGTAAATCTTTTGACAAGAACTTAACCGACTCAGTCAATTCATAATGTTATTTAAAACAAGTGTGTCCGCGTCTAAATGGAGGACAATTGACCATTCCGAGTTTCCACAATCTGGAGGGCAGTGAATACAAATCAGATAAAAATGCTAGGAGATGGTGGTTTTGGGGAATAGAAGGTGGAGGGATACGATATAAAATGGGGTCTTTTAGTTTTCCTTTCCAATGAAGTGAAGGGAGGAGGAAATAAGGAGAGAGTCACGAATAGAGGAGGAATTTTGAGGAATTGTCCTTGAAGTTTTGGGCATGGGGGCCAGAAGACCTCAAATATGGAGTCTTTTGGATTTGGGAACCAGATAGGTTGGGAGGAAACGGTTGGTTTGGTAGAAAATTGGGAGCAACAACAGTTGAAATCGACCCAAGAGGGATTTCCAAGTAAGTATTTGCATTTAATTTTTTTTTGTATTAGTTAAATTTCCAATTAATTGTAAAATTAGGCATTAAGTTTGGTAAGATCAAGTCTTGCATATATAGTGTGTGTCATTAGAATTGTCATGTCTCTTATGGATTACAAGTATATGTCAGTCTTCTTGATTGCATATCATTATTCCTCGTATCTTTCACACTATTATATATTTATATTAAGTCCTTTTGACTAATTGAGTTTGTCCCTTTACCTATTAGTGCTTGTGGCACATCATGACTACCACAAGCTATGCCAAAAATGGTATCAACAGTAGTAAATGAATGGATTCATTCTACCACACAGTGTGAAGACAGAGATGAAAGATCACACACACACACACACACACTTACTAAAACGGACAAAGAGGAGACTAGAGTTGCCACTTGGTTTTAGGGCCAAATCAAGACACATTAGGATGAAACAAAAGAGGATGCAAATAGGAGGTATCGACACTAGATTAAGACCACAAGATATTTTTCATGATAACCTAAGGTTGTAGGTGATTTGGGTAATTCGATTAGGTTTTAGATTAGGCTTTACAACAAATTAAATCAGATAGGGAAAACTAACTAGGATTAATTAACTAACATTTCCTTCATTGAGTAAGAAACTCTATTCTTGGCAATGAAAAGAGAAGAGGGAAGAGAACTCACCCAGAATTTGTTGTTGTGGATGATGAGGCTTTTTGGGTTGAAGTGGAGAGTTGTGACTGTCCTCCAGGAGTGTTCCATGTCCTAGAATGATTTCCATGCTCATCTCCAAATTCTTGTAGGAGAAGACTTGCAATGGAAGTAGGGCTAAAAGACTCAATAACATGCACTCTATGCTCGTTATAATTAATGTGGAAATTCTACAAGGGGTTCAAGGGATCCACCTTCAACTAGGCAACTCAACTTTACCCTCAAAAGTGAAGTTAATGAGCTTGCCAGAATTCTTGGAGGATATATAAAGCAAACTATTACACACCAAATATTGGAATAACAAATGAGAGAATAGGTGTTACCACACATCCAAATCTTCGTCCAAGTGGTAGATTTTACTCTTCAATGGATCGAGTTGCTATTCTTGCCGATGTAGAAGAAACCACATGACTAGTAGTAGGATTTGGAATTTTTGGATTTTCACATGGTAGAGCATAGACAGGAATCAAGAGAGATCTAGTGCAGAAGGAAATGGCGCAACGTAGCACTGCTCGAAGTCCCCAGAAGGTTGCGTAGTCCTTGGGCTAGGTAGGTAAGATTTCGAGGGAGAGATAATTCTCTAAGTGAGTCGGTAGAGAATCAATCTCCAGATCGAAGGGTTGTCAGAGGCAAAGGGAGCAACTGTGGTTCTTTTGCAGAGTAGATCTCCAGCTAAAACGTAGTGTCTTGTAGTAGTAAGTACGACGTTGAGGAGAATAGCATGAAACAACATGGATAGTCAAGATGTATTATCTTCCAGATTGGAAGAAGAATTCACATGTTTGTCAAGTTTAACATTAGCAGGTGTTTGGTATATTGATAGCAGGGCTTCAACTCACATGACTAGAGTACGAGAGTACTTCTCTAGCTATCAAGGAGAACAGATGGACTTCCAGATCACTATGGGAATCATAATGAAGTGTACTCCAATAGGGAGAGGTACCATAGCATTTTAGACGGAAGCAGGGACCAACATGAGAACCACTAATGTGCTACATGTGTCGGGGTTAGGAATGAATTTGATTTCAGTGTCCCAATTACAGGACAAGGGGTATGATGTATACTTCATTAGAAGGAAGGTGTATGTCAAACATCCTAGCTGGAAGAAGATGAGACAAATTGGAGCTTGAAGCAACAAATTGTATAGATTGCAGCTTGAATCTCCAATGGCACTAATAGGCAGTAATAATAATGGTGAAAAGGAACTGAATGAACTATGGCACAAGTGAATGGGACACTTACACCATGGAGCACTGAGGATGCTCAGAGAGACTGTTACAAGAGTTCCAGTCCTCAGTATTGAGCATGATGATGTATGCAGAGGATGCATACTAGGGAAATACGCTAAGGAAACTTTTCCCAAAAGTGACAACAGAGCAAGAGCTGTGTTGGGATTGATAGACTCAGATATTTGTGGCCTCATGTCCACGAAAGCTTTTAGCGGTAGCAAGTACTTTGTCACTTTTATTGATGATGACTCTAGAAAAACCTGGATCTATTTCTTGAAGACCAAGGATGAGGTCTTTGATCAGTTTAGAGAGTTTAAGGATCTTGTAGAAAACATGACAAGGAAAAAGATAAATGTATTGCATTCAGATAATGGTGGAGAATATATGGATAAAAACTTCACATATTTCTGTGCAAAGGAGGGCTTCAAAAGAGAGTGGACAACTCCATACAATCCACAACAGAATGGAGTAGCGGAATGGAAGAATAGAACAATCGTCGGGGCGACAAAGGCTATGTTATATGACTAGGACTTGCTTAGATTCTTATGGGCAGAGGCATGCAACACAACAGTTTATGTCCAGAATAGAACTCCTGACAGAGCATTGGGGAAGAAAATGCCTGAAGGAGTCTTCATCGGGAAAAAGCCGGAGGTGAGTCATCTCAGGGTATTCAGAAGTGTGGCATATTGTCACATTCCAGACGAGAAGCGTAGTAAGCTGGATTAGACTGCAGAAAAGGGGTACCTCGTAGGGAATAGCGAGACCTCAAAAGCATACAAAATCCACATTCCAAGTAGCAGGAAAATTGTAGTAAGATGAGTTACAAAGTTCATGGAAGATAGAGCTTTTAGGAAATCTCAAGAGATGCCAGTAGAAGATAAGTCAACAGATGTTCCATTAGTCCAACAACAACAGGGACAACAAGAAGGACAAGCAAGAGGACAAATATCAGGATTGAGTACCGTAACCAACACTAGTATTTCCTTAGGAGTAGGATATCCAGGTAGTTCTTAGCAGATGGAAATGGGTTGTTAGGCCAACCATCTATAGGAGCCTAATCAAGGTTGTTTGGACAACAATCAAGGTAAGGACATATGTTTTTGGGTGAGATGTAGATGAAAACTGAACTATGATAGGCAGCGTGCCTAATCTTCGTTAGGAATGTTGCAACCATCATAACTCAAACCAGTTACATTGGCATTGCTATGTGCTATGCCGTAGGCCATATCACCATAGCAAGCAACCTTGGTATCTTAAGATGAATGTTGTAAGTATATAACAATAGTATGCATAGTACAACAGTATGAAAGATGCAGCTCCATGAGACACAGTGAAGGTGAAGCATGAGGGACAATAAGCATGCAATGGTACAACAAGCATGCATGGGACAAGAAGCTAATACATGGGACAACTGCAAGCATGATGACACATAGGACAGCTGCAAGCATGGAGACACATGGGACAGTTGCAAGCATGGTGACACATGGGACAATTGCAAGCATGATGACACATAGGACAACTGCAACATGGGACAGCTGCAAGCATGAGGAATCATGGACAACAACAACATGGTAAAGCGTGGACAACAACAAGTACAGTGTTGCAAGTACATTGGGACAACAGTGAGCATGGTGCAGTAGTGGCACTATGTACAATAGTGTTAAACACTGGGACAACAACAACCTGAGGTCCAACATTGTGATGATGGGTGCAGCATGGTGCAACACAGTGAGTTGCAGCATGATGACGAGATGCAACACTATGATAGGTGAAGGAGTCACCTTGGAGAATGAGTTGAAGTAGCATGTCTTCAACTGATCTCATGTATCATCATCCTAGGAGATGATCTATGCTCTTATCTTGTAAAGTCAAAGTGTTGACTTCTAATGTATATGTGCTATCTCTCTCTCTGCTGAACTATTGAAGAACATATAAGAAGAATTGATCAAGGGTTTCCCCACATTGGGGTTTGTCCCTGGCTAGCGCCACACCTTGTGTCCTTTAGTCTTGGCTTATCTTATGCGATTTGTATTTATGTTCTATCTACAGTTTACTTTAATGCTGATGCAATTGCTAATCTGGAAAAGATATTGAGCTAACTGTGAAAATTGAAAGAAATTGCTCTAGCATAGAACATACTTAAAATTAACAAAACTACTTGCGAGTTTGTTCAGGAAGAGGATGCAAGCGACCAGTGTTTACTGCGATAATCAAAGTTGTATCAAACCCTTTGAGAGTCTAGTATTTCATGATCAGTCGAAACACATTGATATTAGATGTCACTTTATCAGAGACTGTGTTCAACGTGGGGCAGTACAACTGTAGTATGTCGCCACAGGAGATCAAGTAGCAGACATACTCACAAAGGTTCTAAGAAGAGCTAAGTTCATCCAGTTTAGGGAGCAGATGGGTATGGTGGAGAACCCGTTGCAATAGCAGAAATATATGGTTTCTCAGTTGCAACAGCAGCAGATGAGAGGGAGTTGCAGTGCAGATATAGTAGCTGGCAGCATTATGCAGGGACAACAACAACATAGATGCAACATTTGCAGAGTAGTTGATGGACAGTGATGTCAGACATCATTAGCATAGAGAGAGATGATATAGAGTCAGAGTGATGCTTCAGCAGGTTGCATTATTAGAGCACATTACTCGCTAAGAGGGAGTGTTGATTTCTAGTAGCATCAGATGTGCTCTAAGCCTCAAAATTTGCAGGGAGGCTAGCACACATGTATTCCAAAATACCTAGAAATCATTTTGGGAAATTCCACTTGCAGATAGTTTTATTAAAATAATTAATTATTTTTAATGGATGCCTAAGTCTAAACCTTGGAAATTAAAGTAATTAAAGGGTATTAATAAAACTGGGTGTGAATCTTCTAGAAAAAGATGGAGATTGAGTGAATATGATCTGAGCCATTCATTAGAGTTTAATCTGGGCTATTGATTATTCAACGAGAAGATTATAAGGACTTCGATGGGCATTTGGAAAGCACACCAAGCAGAGACTCAGCGGCCCAAGTAGGTCGATTTTCTCACCGGCTGAAGTTCAACACAAGGAAATCAAATCAGAGGGTGAGTTGTAGGTGAGAGAGAGAGGGTATCAACAATAGTCAAGAGTGCAGGAAATGACAAGAAGAGGCAGTGTAGAAGAGGGATGCAAATCACCAGTGCAGAGGCAGTGACCCACGGACAACATAGTTACTGTGCAGAGGGTGATTCAGTGGGGCTAGTGTGAGGGCAGCAAGTCCTCTCAGGTGTTCGAAATTCACTGTGGAGTGGAGAAATTTGTTTGTAAAATTTCTGTCAGTGATTCTTCTTCTATTTTGCTATATGTAGATTATACATGAGATTTTACTGAAGAATAGTAAGAGAAACCCTCATCTGCTGCACCAGTTTTCCCATGTTGGGTTTTTCTAGGGACAATTGTCCAAAAATCATCGTGTTAATGTGTTGTGCTAGTATTTTCCTTACATTTATTTTTCGCAGTAATTAATTTGTGAAGACTACAGTGTATGTATTTCGATATTTGCCGTAGATAACTGCAAATAATTTGTTTCAGTAAATTAACAAATAGAAGAAATATTATCAGTTGCTGCAATAGGATTTGGAATTTCCAGATTTTCACATACATCACTGATATTCTTCAAATTTGGAGTCTGTTACAGTGCTTGAAACTTCCTTTGAATGCTTGGCAGCTTTCTTCTTCGATTTTCCCATCTCTGTACTCTGAGATCTAACTTCCAGCTATTAAGTTGCTACTGAAGGAACTTGTTCTCATACCAATTGTTAGAAATACTGAGAGGGGGGTGAATCAATATTTCTTAGCAATTAGCATTTTTTAATCATTTTCAGAGCATTAGTTAATCTTTAGTTATTATTATTGTTCTTCTTCGGATAATCATAAACAATAATCAGCAGTAGAAAACACCATACAACAATACAAAAAGACAAAATAGTGGAAACAAAGATTTTTAGGTGGAAAACCCCCTCTGGGTCAAAATCCACTGAATGCTTCTTAGTAATTATCTTCTTCTCCCTTTTAAGAGAAAATAATTACATCAAGATTTCAGCTATAACTAAGGGAGGCGTCAAGCCCCTAATTTATAGGCTACAACCTGTAGGATGCTCATACACCTAATAAACCTATTGCAACCGAAAGGATGTCCCAATGCTTTGCAATTCATGCCACAACCTAACGAGTGCCTCGACACTTTGTTTACCAACTATCGTTTGAAGGATGATTTGTTGCCTTTTAATTTATCAGCCACAATTGAAAGGATGCCACAACGCCTTGCCCTAGCACCACCCTGCCACCCTAAAGTGTTTTCAAGCCACAACTTGGAGGTGACTCCGATCACCCTTAAGAGACAACGGTCCACGTTTCACAATTTTCAGACTAGATCCCCCTATGCTCTGAATCAATATAGGATAACTTAATAAAAGATACTGCTGTGCTGCATAACCTATCAAATCATAGTAACCACTTGTAAGTATACAAAACTATCTAAACAAATCATTGCACTATGTTGCACAAACTGAGCATTGCATTGCACATCCAAACCTACTGTGAAATCAAATTGACAATTTCATAAGCTAACCATTGCTCATCATTATACAAACTACTTCCACTTATCACTGCACATTACTACATGTCTGCTTACATACGCCACTATACAATACTACTGAATGACTGCACTACATATGAATAAATCAGCATACATGTGCTCACAATGTTGGCTACCAACATCACTGAATCAAACACCCTATACTGCTGCAAATGCTGAACCTAAATGTTTGATAATGGCATACCCCAAGATGTCTCAAGTCAATCCTATGACCCGCTTCCAATGCTCTCAAACACTGCCCACAGATAGCTACCAGCATATGTCTTACTATTGATCACTAGTCATACACTGCTATCCATCTTTCTCGTCAATAAGTTGAACTACAAGGTGATAATGCCCTTAAAGACTTGCTACCCTATAAGGTCATGATTATGTTATTAAGACAGTACATACTACACCCTCTAGTTCATGACTATAAGACACCTAATACAAATTCCTAGGGCATCGCAGTCTATGTCATGTCAATGTGTCAACCCATTCTCAAGTCTATTGTCTAATCCAAGTGTCAATTTATCAATGTAATATCCCCAATTTTGATTTTCAGCTTTAGAGATGAGTTTGGGGAGAGGACTCAATTCCGACACTGGGACTTAGGAGGAAAAGAGAATATTGTGGCTCTAGTGGAAAGTGGGGACCATAAGAAAGAGAAATTCGACCCAAGGAGGGAACTCGCACTCTTGGAAGAGAGGAAAGAGAAGGGAGTGCGAATTAGGAGAGAGAGAGTGAGTGGGGCCCAGAAGGAGAGAAGGAGCCACAAATTATAAATAGAGCAAGAGGAACTCATTTTGGTCATTCATTCATCTATTCAAAAACTTGTCTTTGACATAGGATGCTTGAGAAGAAGCCAAGTTTGCAAGTGATGTTTAACACGAGTGTCTTCGAGCAAAGATCTCAACCCTTGCTTCAGTGGACTTAAGTGCCAACCCAAGGAGTAAGTTCCATCCTTTTCCAATTGTTCCAACAGTGGGAGTGCGAGTTTGTGTGGAGGAGACACTAGTAGCAGTGCAGGGACTGTGAAGTGTTTGCAGGAGACACACTTGGGAGTGTGGAGTGAAGGGAGTTTGGGCCTAAAACTTGAGGTGGAGTCCGGGGAGGTGTTGTGGGTGCTTTTCCAGCATTTTGGCGGAGCAACAAAGGCAACATCTGCTACAGGCTACATCTTTTGCTTGTGGGGGCGGGCCAAGCATTTGGGGTCAATTTTGGAGTGTCAAAACTAGGACTCCTTTCTGGGTTTTTGATAAGGACCTCATAAATAATTTCGCTAAATTTTCTGGGCAAATTTGAGGGGTCAAACAAGGGTCCCAATCCAGGCAGTAGCTAGAGGAGTTAGGGGAAATTTGGGCCCAAATTCCAAGTTCAACATTTGGCCAATTCCTTCGTGGGTTTGTGGGTTATTGGTGGAGGCCGAGTTGAATTTCCCGGAATTGTTTGAGCATCGGAGGAGGCCCTAGCAATGGGTCTTCACACCCAACAACGTATTTTTAGGCAGTTCAATGCAAAGCCAGGAGATAGAGCAACAAAATTTTTTAGGGGGACTTCTTATTTTTTATTTGGGCTTAGCTAGCTTGCCTTGAGCAAACCAAGGTGCACTCTTTCTAGCACCTCGTTTTACCCTCTTCATATTATAACAAAATGGCTCAACATCGTAGTTTTTGGCTTTAAAATGGTGTTCTGATGCTTGATTATTTTTCTGTGTTTTGGCTATTTCTGCTTTATTTATGATTTGTAATTTCCATTATGAATATTACAATCAAGTCTTCATTACTATATTAGCGAACTGTAGCTATAATAAGATCAATGTAGTCTATAGGTTAGGTCATCATTACTACTGTCATAAGTATCACTGTCTTGTCATATCATCAAGTCTCTATGCCAGATTTAAGTCATCTTACATAACCTTGAGAGAGGTCTTTTTCATTCCCTAGGAAACCTTGATTTAGGTGTATCCCTTATGTTGAATATCCTTTCCTCCTAGGTCTAGGACTCTTGATAAGCCTTTCTTGGAGAGCCATTATCTTTCCTTTGAAGCAATCAAGCCATTATCTGAGCCTCTTCTTTGAATGGGCTTTGGAAATTAGACTATACCTAGCTGTTGATCCTATCATCCTAGTGATTTCCCTCATACCGGGACTCCTCTCATCGGTGAAAGTTTGTAAAGAGCAGGGGACACTGACTAAGGTGATAGTGGATCTTTGTCCCATTGCTGTCATTTGGTCTAGTAGTTGTCCCTTAGGTACCCCTCTTAGGTGCCCTGGTAGATTGTGTGGCAACAACATGCATTCGGTCAACAAGAAGACTATTTATGTATGACTCGACTTCCATCTCCAACACACAATTCAAATCATTTCTTCAATAGCTTCAGAGGTAAGAAAGGGTCGAGTCTGAGGCAAGAAGATAAGGAAGAATCTAAGTAGAAAGGACAAATCTGATCTTTGTGGTAGCTATCTGTTGAAGGACGAATCTATGTGCTAGTGGACAGAATTTCTGAAGTGGTATTCTGTGGAAGGATGGATATTTCTAAGGAAGTAATTTCTATGAAGGGAGTAGGACCAGACTTGTCTAGAGGCCGAATTTATGTCCGTGTTGAAGCAGATGAGATCAAAGTTATTAAGGAGCCAATTGACTTGACTAGGAGGGATGATGGACTAGGTTTGACTGTTTGACTAAAATGTATCTCTGTTGAAATGAAGAATTTCTCTATTGAAAAGGTTGTTGGGTTTTTCCTACATGTGGGTTTTCCCAAGATAAACTCTTAGGTTCTTTGTTTGACCTGTCTCTTTATGGTCATATTGTCATAAATGCTATATTCTTGATGTCTTCTATGTATTTACTTACTCATGAAATCATGGATAAAATGTGTAAAAGAATAAAATCATTAGAAGTACTTACCCGTATAGAAGACCTATGTAAAATAAACATGGAATCAAAGCTATGCTTGAAAGAGAAGCCTCAAAAAGATGGCAGTTCAATTCAAGCTAATCTCTAGGGTTTGATCTGTCAATGCTTCTGTTCAAGAATCTTATTCTAGAAGAAGATCAAATGTCTGTAAGAAGCCCTAGTCCTAGATACAAGATTCCAATTCTCTGTAAGAGGGTTTAAGCGCTAGCTGAAGCTCAAAGTTTTCTTTGTTGGTAGAAAATGGTTAATTCTTGCTGCAATGACAAGTCGAAATCTTCATGTTGTATTGAAGGCCTCAGCCTTGAATAGGCCAGGTTAAACCTTAGTATGCTTGATCCGCATGGCCTCAGAACTTGTGGCCCGAGAAGCCTCATTCCATATATTAAAAGACCAAAATTCTCAGATTTGAAGAGGCCGAAATAATCTCAGTCTGAGCCTCATATCTAATATGGAAAAACCTCAGAAGATCTGAGACAATCGCCTAGAATCATCTCAAGTATAAGGTCAGCCTATTTTTTGGTTATGAAGCCAAAAGATGTCTTGTCTTGTGTTAACATGATCATAAAATCAAAGACCAAGAAACTTCAACTATAACCTCGATTTATCTATGAAAGACAATTCAATAAAGATATTAATGATCTTGGTAAAAGAAAGCTTGTCTAAAACCGAGGTTCATTTTCTATGGTTGAATCTATGATCAAAATCTAGGTTGAATTCATTTTGGATATTTTTGTGCTCTTCTCAAGTAAAAGGAGATCATCGAAATCTTATCTGAAGGAGCGAAATATGAAAAAAGGCCTAACAATCCTCTAATTCGACCTATTGTGAAAGGCCAAAAACTTTTAGATAATTCACTAAAGTTTTGTGATAAGGCAAAACCTGAGAAGAAGTATGAAATAAGTCTTTTTCCCTCTGAAGTTCACTTGCACGAAAGTAAGATTGATAAAGACTAAACATTTTACCTCAGAAAGGACAAGTAGCATTGGCATTTCACTATTGTCAAGATTGAAGCATTTTTAAGTCATATTATCTGGCTCTTAGCTTGGAAAATTTTCACACAAAGCATACTACACTGATAGATGTTTAAGAGATTCCTCCTTGAACTCTTGTGATTGAAGTGTTCTTAGATGATCTCTTGTCATCATATGAGGAGCCCTATTAGTGAAAATGAAGTATTGGTTTGAATACTTGCATCATAATATGCATTGAAACTAATGATATATTACTATGCCTTATTGCTCCTTAACTAGAAGATTGTGTCAATGTCCTACTTTACAAAATCATATGCATTATATGAAGGACAATCATGCATACATCTAATGATGAGTGGTATGATGTATTCAAATATGATATGGGCTGATTTCAATAGCCTGTGTATAAATTACTAAAAGTGTAAAGTTTGCTATATCTTGTATTACTCCACTGAAAGATGTGTAACCATCTCAAATCAAATTTTGATCAAAGCAAAAACACACTGTACTAAATGCTTTTGCATAAGGAAGATTGTTCAGGCTACAAAGATTGCAAAAGCTCCATTTGTTGACATGGACCTTATACCTTGTTGGAACAAGTTAGGTAGTTATTACAAGATTATAACAAGAGGTCGAGTTCCTCTTCAAGGTTGAAGGTTGAAGTGCAGAACTTGTTGAAGCAAAGACTACTTGGATTGAGGGACCAGATAATATTGCTAAAGCAGATCTAATGAATTTGTCATATGCCTCTCTTGATGAAGACATCTCAGTAGAAGATCCTCGATCATGATATGCTTATTCGCTGAGGGATTGAGTTTTTATGAACATTTGTATATGAAAAGAAAAAGAATGTTGGACTTACAAGGAAATGTATAGTGAATACTGAAAGTATTCTAAAGTCTTTGATGTTTGGATATCTAGGGTTAGTAAACCCTAGCAAGCAAAAAGTTTTTGGGTTTATGGACGAAACCGTAGGATTGGATGTTTTGATTGAAAGTAGAAACCCTAGCTCTTGCAAGGAAGGAATGATATCATGATGGTGATGTGGATGAAGCTAATAAAGATGCAGATGGATGCAAGAAGACCAAAGGTCAAGAGGGAGCTAACATTTTTCTCAAAAATAAGTATTTTATATCTCTCTTCTTTGATTGTTACTATTATTGTTGTTTTACTATTAGCTAGTCTCTTGTCTTGGAATCCCTTGCTTGGTTGTAATTGTTTTTCCATGGCCTCCTAATAAGGATTGCAGGCACATGATGAAGGGTGCTAAGGCTTTGGTAGCAGATGGAAGAACAAAGCAAAGTTGTGACAAGAGAACTCTCCCAAAAATAGGGATTTGTGAGAGGATAATGTCCTAATTGGGATCTGAGCTTAGAGGGAGTAGACAAGTAAGAAAAATTAAAGTATGCCTTGATCTATGCCAGAACGAAGTTAGTGGTGACTTCTAGGATGAATTGTGCAGTAGATGGGAACTTGAGAGAAGTACAAAGCAAAGGATTAGCTCAGTAAGAGGGAGAAGACTGTGAAGGGACATCTTGTTAGGTATACTTCTGTTAAAAGTTTATTATCTTTATGGTTTACGTTATTACATCAAATGGATGTAGAGATCGTTTACCTCGATGAAAGAAGTACACGTAAGAGCTACCTCAAGTTTGTGAGCCACATGAAGAAGTCATATACTTGTAAGCAAAAAGAACGATTTGTACCTAAGTTGCAGGAAACGTGGGCAGAGGGTCCGTTTCCATACGGAAACTAAACATAAACGGTGAAACCTATATGGTACGGCCCAGAAATGTGTTTCCGACCGTGCTGGCCTGTTTCTCGAGGAGGAAACGTGGTCAGTACGGCCAAAAACGCGTTTCTGGGCCGTACGGCGGCGACTCCCCATGTAGGTTGACTTTTTAATTTATTATTATTATTATTTTGTTTTCTAATTTTTAATTGGGTTACTAAAGTGCCTTCTAGTTGCTTCTAGATGCCTCTCTCAAGTTATAAAAGTGACCTTCGTCTCATTCTCTCATCACACAATTGAGCAAGTTGTTTCTCTTGGAGACTGGCGATTTTAGCAAAGGAGAAGAGAGGAAGAGAGTAGTGGTTTCAGCTAGGGTGTTTTCAACAGTGAGCAAAGTAGATTTCAGCAGCAAGAGCAAGAGATTTTAGTAGCAAGAGAAAGAGATTTTAGCAGCAGATTTGGAGTGCAGAGTTTTTGGCTACGACATTCTTGGCTTTTTGGCTCAGCTACAACCATTTTTCTCTTGGCTTTTCTGGCATTTTGGGGTAGCTTCAGCGACAAAAAATTAATTTGGGTAAGCAACATTCATTTTCTTAGTTTTTTCCTACTATTTCTTCAATTTTTCGAGGGTTTATGCTGCCAAAAATATGAAAAACGTTTTTTATTTATAGATTTGTTTTTCCAATTTATTTTTGCAGTAATGTCTTCCAACCAAAGTGCAGCTGCAAGTTCAAGCCCTAGGGCCAACCCAAGGGCTGAATATTATCCTCTTTGGAGGCATGTAACGAAGCTTGAAAAATGTGGAGGTGGTGGCTCATGGGAATGGCGATGTAATCTTTGCAATAATTCTTATAAGGGCTCCTACCGAAGAATTAAGGCACATCTTTTGCATGGAGGAGGGCAGGGGGTTATGGGTTGCACAAAAACAACAGATCCATTGGCAAGGAGGGATATCAAAGAGAGCAAGATGAGGCGGATGTTATTAAGAGAAGGCATGATGAGCTTACTCAAGCTACTCCTCAAGCTCCATCTAACATTGAGTCAAGGATTGTAGAAGCAAGAAAGAGGAGAGCCGGTGCCACTCAACAACATGAACAACCAGCACCCAAAAACACCAGAGGGGCATCCCCTTCAGTTCAGGATAGCAGAATTGCTAAATTGTTGAATGTGCAAGCAAGAGAAGAAACCGATTCCAGAGTGGCTAGGTGCATTTATGCATGTGGTATCCCATTCAATGTTTTTTGCTCTCCTTACTAACAAGATATGATAAGGGCAATTAACAAAGCTCCTCTCAAGGGTACAAGGGGCCCAACTATGAGAAAGTCAGAACTCAGCTTCTCAAAAATGAGGAGCTTGTGGAGGTTATTTTATCACCAATTCGTTCTTCCTGGAGTAGCTCTGGGGTTACCATAGTCTCATATGGATGGACAGATACAAGGTGTAGACCATTGATAAATATCATTGCCACTTCCCGCAAAGGAGCAATGTTTATCAAGGTGGAAGACTGCTCAGGAGAGGTAAAAGATGCATAGTTCATTGCTGATGTTATTATAAAAGCTATTGAACAAATAGGTCCTAACAAGGTGGTGCAAGTTATCATGGATAATGCACCAGTTTGCAAAGCTGCAGGTTTAATTATTGAGGGGAGGTATGACCACATCTTTTGAACACCATGCATTGTCTATAATTTGAATATGATCTTACAGGAGATCGACAACAAAGTTTCCTAGATAAAAGAAATCATAGGGAAAGCAAGGGAGATTGTCAAATTCATCACCAACTACCACCAATCTCAGGCCATATTTTGAGAGTACTCCAAATTGGAGTTGTTAAAAGTTGCTGAGACAAAATATGCCTCAAACTTCCTGATGTTGCGCTACCTTGTTGAGGTTAAGCATGCATTAGTTTCTATGGTGGTGAGTCAACTTTGGATTGAGTGGAGACAAGTAGATACAGAGCGGGGATATATGGTGCATAGATTGTGCCTTGATGAGGATTGGTGGAGCAAGGTAGATTTCTTGCTAAAGTTCACAACCCCTGCATTTGAGCTTCTTCAGAGTGTTGACACTAACAAACCTTTCTTAGGAGAGGTATATGATGGCATGGATTCCATGGTTGAGAAAACTATGGAAATCATTTCGCAAGAGTCTCCACAACATTTGTTTGTTGATGATCATTTTGCTGGTTTAGTCAAGAAAATCGTTGTTGATAGTTGGAACAATTTCAACACTCCATTGCACACTTTGGCACATGCTTTGAACCCCAAATTTTATGATGAGGGGCTTATTGCTCAAAGCAATGGGAAAAAGAAGGCACCCCATAAGGATAGAGAGGTGGCTAATGGGGTGAAAAAGGCCCTTATGAGAATGTTTCTTTCTCATCTACACAGGGAGGTAAAGGAAGAATTTGCCAGTTTTGCTACAGGAATAGATGATTATGCAGATATATCAGCTTTGGAGGAGAGAACCACCATGAATCCAGTTAGGTGGTCGATTTGTCATGGAGCAAATGGTGTACATTTGCAAAACCTTGTCATTCGTATTCTTTCACAAGTGGCAAGCTCTTCACTAGCAGAAAGGAATTGGAGCACTTATGGTTTTATTCATTCTGTGAAGCGCAATAGGTTGGGCTCACAGAAGGCAGAGGATCTTGTTTATGTGCACTCCAACCTTCGCCTTGCATCTCGTAGGGGTCCAGAATACAGCAGTGGTCCTTCTAAAGAAAAGGATGTGGATGCAAAAAGTCCTGATTTGGATCTCTCTCTTGCTGCCCTGAATATTGAGGTCGAGCCTAGAAGTGGAATTGGCCCATCATCTTCTTCAGAACCACCATCTACTATTGAGCATTGTTCTGCTTCTATTTTTGATGAGGATTATGATGATGAGGTTTAGTCTTTTGTCTCTATAGTTCTTGTAGCCTTATAGTCTCTATTGTACTTGCAACCTGATATATTAATATATAATAAACGTTGATTTTGAGATTTGGATATATAATAAAGGTTGCTTTTGGATGTTCCTATATTTTTATTTTCATTATGTGATCATTCATGAGTAAATGTGATGTAAATTTAATCATAATGTTTAATATAATGTATCATGTATGCTTATGATTGCACACACACACACAACACACACACCAACACACACACACACACACATATATATATATATATTTCGTTTCGTTTCCCCATTTTGTGCACTTTAGATTTGTATAGACTTTTCTTGGATTGATGGATCAAGGTTGATCCTATATGATTTGACAAAAGCATAAGAGTTCATGTGTCAAAGGGAGTAGCTTTGGTCAGAAAGATTTGCTTAGAGGGAGTAGTCAAGGCTTCCTTAGGAACCCTTGTTTTAGTTTCAAAGGGAGTTGACCTCAGAATTCAAGATGAAGGATCTTGACTAGATAGCTCATGTGTTTCAATAACATCAATGATAGAGGGAGAAAATTAGGATTGCCATGGAAAGCTCCATAACCTGAAAGTAGCCAAGATGATGGATCAAGGGAAGGAAGCACATCAGTCTATGGTTTAGCCAAGGCATATAGCTCAACATGTGTTGAAGTACTAACATGGTACAGTTGGTCATGACACAATCAGTTATGGTTTGAGATATGACTCAAACAGTGATGTACAACTGCAAGGATATACAGATTTTGATTGGGCAGGGAGTGCAGATGACAGGAAGATTACTTCAAGAGGATGTTTTAGTTTGGGCTCTACTATGATTTCTTAGATGAGAAGGAAACAAAAATCTGTCACATTTAGCACTATAGAAGAAGACTACATCGCAACGAGTGAAGTTTGTATTGAGGCAGTGTGGTTTCAAAAGTCATTTGCAGAATTAGTTGACTAGGCGCAGATGACAGCATGATGACAGGTCAAGGCACCTTGAGACCTAGAACCAAGACATGATACAGGAAAAGCGCTGTATAGCTCCATTATCACCAAGCATGTTGTCCTCGGACAAGCTTGGAATGATTAAGCATGTTTCTCTTAGCAAGAGGAAGTGGTGAGACAACAACATTAGAGGACAATCATTCTTGGGGAGAATGGTCCTAGAAGCCCAAGATCACTCAGTTTAGTGCGTGGCTTTCACCATCAGGCTCAGTCTCTCCAGATAGGATGAGGAGCTCATTCAACATCAGGGTTATTCTCTCCAGATAGCATGAGGAGCTCATTTAGCATCAAGCCCAATTGTTCATAGAGTGTGGCCTTTGGAGTTTCACTACGAGTCAAAGAGATTAACCAGGATGTTGAACCAAGATTAGTTTAGGTCAGGAGTACTGACCAAGACTATGGGTCAATGTGACTAACCAAAATTATGATGACTAGTTGATGCTAAATGTTATGCCATGTGTCAAGAGTATTGACCAGGATGGGTCAGGAGTATCGACTAGTTGTGGAAACTTGTTGATGTTGATGATTTACCATATGCCAGAGTTGCTGACCAAATTAAAGATGATGATGATGTTGATGCTGATAATGAATTGTTAGAACCTTTTCTTAGAGAAATTTTGTCAACATGAGAACATCTAGATAGCCATTATGAATACCTCCATAGTTAAGAGGGAGTGTTGTTTTTGTAAGTATGGTTGGTCTTCATAATTATTGTTTTTGGTCATTGATGTATTTGTGATAAATTTATAAAGCATGTTCTTCATGCTTGGATCAAAACAAAATATTGTAAAGGATGTTCTTCATGCTGCTTTCAAGGAAGAAAATTAAAATTTTTTAAATTGGAATTTTTGGCTCCAAAAGAAGCTAAGTTGGCCTCCTCCTAGTCAAGTCGGCCCCTTAATGTGTTCATGTTGGCCCAACCCTTAATGACACCCATTTGGCCAACAAGAAGACTATTTATATGTGACTTGACCTCCATCTCCGATACACAATTCTGATCATTTGTTTAAGAGCTTTCGAGGCAGAGAAAGGATTGAGTCTGAGGCAAGAAGATAAGGGAGAACCTAAGGAGAAAGAAGGATAGATCTGATCTCTATGGTAGTTGTCTGTTGAAGGACGAATCTCTGTGTTGGTGAACCAAATTTATGAAGTAGTATTTTGTGGAAGGACCAAAATTTCTAAAGAAGTAATTTCTGTGAAAGGGAGTAGACCAAACTTGTCTAGAGGCCGAAATTATGTCCTTTACTAAAGCAGATCAGATCAAAGTTATTAAGGATCCAGTTGACTTGACTAGGAAGGATGATGGACCAGGTTTGACCTAGTGTTTGTCTATTGAAAAGGTTGATGGGTTTTTCCCTCGTGTGGGTTTTCCCCCATGTGGGTTTTTCCAGGGTAAACTCGTGTTCTTTGTTTGGTTATCTCCTTATGATTCTATTGTCATAAATGCTATATTGTTGATGTCTTCTGTGTATTTACTTAATGATGAAATTGTTAATTTTACCTAGGGCATTGTTAGAATTAATTTTCTTGAATAGTTGGCAACATCAAATGATCATTATTAACCTTCACTATTGGCCTTCATTAAATCATGAAAGAGCATTAAAATAAACAATGAAACCATGAGGCAAGAGACAGAAATTAGGCCTGAGGCCACGACAAAACCTAGAAGGGGAAAACCCATAAAATTCTTCCTTATGAGAGAGAGAGAGAGAGAGAGAGAGAGAGAGAGTTCATAGTACATCAATACATCAAAAGCAACATCAAGAGTATATCCAAATACCCAACAACATGAAGAAATCCCAAAACCCTCCTCTATAATTTTGGCCCTCCTCCTTCTGAAATTTGCTAGATCAGGGAGATACAAGGCAAATCCAGTGATGTACAAATGGTAGAGGAGGTCTCTCCTTTATATAGATTTCCAAGGGGGCCTGAATGGGTGCATCTTAGGGCCCAACTGACCTATACAAAAAGGAAGCCGACTTAAATATATTTTGGAGGGAAAATAATTAATTCAAATTTACAACTTTAATTTTCTTTTTCCTCCTTTAATTTTCATTGATGGAAATGTCGACCATGGCTACAATTTTCAACACTCCCTCTTAGCTATGGAGGTATTTTCATTCTAACATCATAAGGAAAGTAGGTAGCGTCACAATCCAATTTCAATACCCCCTCTCAACTAGGGAAGTATTCTTTCGGTTGCTCCATAAATCTCATCTCGATTGAACAATGATGTCTTAATCCACAATGGATGATGAGGGAGATCAGTTTATCACAACCAAGTCCATGGAAGCCACATTTGACCTTGGTAAAGATCACACACACCCTACTAGTCTCCAAGTCAAGCTCCATGACCTAAAAGAGTATATCATAGATCTCATCTCAAATGTACATGTCTCAACATAATGAAAGACTGATAGTTGCATCATCATCTCATCTCATCTCATCTTAGAAGAATGATCCACAATGACAATAGGGGAGATCGATTTACCACAACCAAGTCCATTGCAGTCATAAATGACCTTGGTAAAGATCACAAACATCTAAGTCTCCTCACCCATTAGCCAGATGGATGGTAATCCCAACAAGCTTTACCAAGTCCATAACCCCTAGTCAATAAAGACACAAGGTGACTTGCAAGTAGGATGCATACTGGGGCATGTACTCAGCCAATTCCATGGCTCTAAGGAGTACCCTCACACCTAGGAGCCCATCCCCCCTCACCAAGTCCATGGCTAGTCGAATGACTAGGGGAGAGCATATGCTCAATGTTCTCAATCAACAATGTTCCCTCTCAGCGACGAATACATTCTCTTGCACTACAAGCTGCTCTCTGAAGAATAAGAACTTCAGTTTGGGAAATGATGTGGAGAGAATGTGTACAATTTGCTCAATTGTTGAAGCCTCACTGCTTTAGTACTATAACAAGTCATTGTTGGAGCCTCATTCCTCCCTCTATGATAGAGCGTCATCGCTCCTTTAATATTGAAGCCTCAATGCTCCACTTTGTACCATATCTCTGATGTAGTGGTACTTGATCTTGATGTGTCTCGACCTGTCATGGAGCACTGGATTCTCTGTAATCGGATCTCGCTTTGATTGTCACAATATATGAAGATCGATATGATCAAATAGCTATGCAAGTAGCTTCCTCAGCCACACCACGTCATAGCTAACCATACTAGCTGCAATATATTTTGCCTTGGCTGTACAAATCTTTGCCTCCTACTTATCCAAGAAATCTTGGCTGACTCTAACCCTAATGTGCATTTACTTTTAGCCCATTCACATAATCATCATGTAATGTCCCCATTTTCAGTTTCCTCTATAGTACAGCCATGATGGATTTCCAAGGTGTGTGATGGCCAGGCCAGAGGAGCAGGATTACATCATTAGGGTTCTTGAGCGATTTTATGGGATCTGATAGCATTCACTTGGCATATTCCATCATCTGCATAGCTTGCTTTTTTCTTTGTTGCATTCCGACAACTTCTGTAAAACAGGGTTATTATTAAGCCCTACTTAATTAATTACGCTTGAGGTGGCATTCTGTGAGGAATATTTGATGGAACACCTCAGTGTAATGGCTTGTTGGAACCAAAACGAGAAGATCTATAGGATGAGATAATGACGAGAGATTTTCAGTGGCCAGATAAAGTATGGTGGGTGATTTACTATTTTCCCAGATTAAAAGTGACTTTAATTAATCACTTAATTAAATAAAAGGAGGCTGAAATTTATTAATTGAAGGAAATAGGCCAAAAGTGTTGATTTTGGGTAGCATCAGATGTGCTCTAGCCTTGAAAATTGGTGGAGGGGCTAAGCCACATAAAATCTCCATGACCCATAAATCGTTTGGAGAAATTCCACCCATATGAGGAGTTATTAAAATAATTAATATTTTAATGAAATAAAAATATTAATGTGTATTAATAAAATATGGGTGAGAAAGTTCTAAGTGACGAGAATCAAGCTAGTTCTAATCTTAGCCGTTGATTAGGGGCTTAATCTTGACCGTTGATTCATCAATAGGAAAAGTATAAGAAGAGGTGTTATCGCACAGATCGTCACGACAACGCTCAGATCAGGGGCTGTCACGCTGATCCCCGATCTCTCCGTTTAAGCCTGTCTCCCGCAGCTAAGGGGGGTAGACCCTATAGGAAAATGATTGACCAACTATGAAACAGTTGGGTTGGGAGACACGAGGAAACAAGCACTCAATTGATTTGATCAAGTTAATGGACCAGTGCCTGATTAAACGATCATTTATCAGATGTTGCAAAGATATGAACTCATTAACAATCGTTTTACCCTCAAACAACAAAGATTAACTTTTACCACATGTGAGACAATCATTAAATGCTTAACTCTAGCAATTTAAAATTTCGAAAGATAACCATGCAAGATGCTAGCCAGAGATTACATTCATATAGTTAATCTTCGAATGAAAATTTAAGCATTTTAAAAATGATAAATATTAATTCCCACGTCAAAATTTTAGCCTTAGCAGAAAAGATAAAACGTAATTAATCCCTGAGCCAAGACTGAATCTGGCGAAATATTTCCAAAATATTTTTATGTTTTTTATGATTTTTAAATTTTAAATTTAAAATGAAACAAAAATAATATCTAATCTAAAACTAAGTTAATCTATAGAAACAAAATCCTTAAATAAGGACTAACCCTTTTTTATGCTTTTGAATTTTTTATTTTTTTTTTTTATTATTTTTTTTTTTTTATTATATATTTTTTATGATTTTTAAATTTTATGATTTTTTATTTTTCTTTTGATTAAAAGTCAAAACAAAATGATACAAAATCTAAAAACCCAAAAGAAACTACGTTAAACAAAAATAAATCTACATAAATAAAAATCTAAAACAAAAACTAGAAATAAAATCTAAATCAAAATATAACTAAACGTATATTCTTTTTTATTTATTTTTTATTTTCTTTTATATATAAATATATATATATATATATATTTTATTTTTAATTTTATATAAAGATAAAAAATTAAAGCCAAAGTTAAACTAAAATCTAAACCTAACAACAATCTAGTTTTGAAAAGTAAAATGTAAACAAAAGACACTTACCAACGCATACATAAAAATACGTTATGCATATCAAAATTTTTGTTTTGATTGGGCTGTTTGCGCATACAGATTTACGGCTGAAAAGAAGGTGGACGGAAGGAGGAATGTACGTAGGTAAGGAGACAGCAAAGGATAGCAGACCTGCGGAATGATGCTTGATGGCAGGCAGAGAAACCTGAGCGTGGAAGGACTTCGTTTGCTGGCGAAATAGGTTGCAGGTGAGGGTCTGGAGTTTCTGGTGCGTTTTGCAGATATGTGGCAGCATACAAACAGCAAGAGGGGATGTTGAAGGGGCAGCGTGAGAGGAAAAAAAAGGCAGCGGATGAGCTGGACGCAGGAAGAAACAAGCTTGTGGTAAAGAAAAAATCGATTTTTTTTTTTCTTGAGTTTTTTTTGGTGTTTTTGTCTTGCTGTGTCTGTGTAGACTTAGGCGTATGACAGTAGTGGAGCAATGATGAAGAAAAACTGAAAGGCAGCGTGAAAGGATTTTGATTTGTAGGTTTTGCAACTGCCGGATCAGAGGAGAACAGCCACGCAGAGGACAGGTGCTGATGGAAAAACGTGTTGCAGAAACCAATGATTGGGCAAGAAAACCACAGGAGGATCTGGGATTAAGGCTGAGTAGCGAGGTGAAAAAATGATTGTAGGGATTGACACGTTGAAAACTGGAATGAAAATGTAGAGAGAAAGGATGATACGGCAGCAGAGGGATATGCATGTAGCGAACAGGCAACTGGCCAAGCAGCAAGGGCTTTGCCCAGGTCACAAAAAATTTCGAGAAATTTCTTCCTGTAAAACAATCGAAACCCTCCAGATTTGAAAACAACTGATATTTGAAACCCTTGGACAACAAAATAGCGTAGATAAACCTCGGAAATCTTCAGAAACCGTACAACCTGAAATGAAAAACTACCCAAAAAAAATATGTGCATAAAACAAAACTGAAAACCCTAAACCCGGCAAAATATTTACAGTATTTACAAACTGAAAGCTCTTAAGCAGCCAAATTTATCAATAATCACAGTAATATTATTGGAGTTTTAATTTTAATGTAAAACGCTTCAGAAAACCCTGCATGCATTCATAAAAATATATTTCGAATGATAAGCCCGGGATGAAAAACTGGCTGGGCTCTTTTAGAAAACACAATCTGGGAGTTGGCTGGTTCAACCGAGAACTTCCCCTAACGCCCGATAATCTGAAAAAAGGATTTCCTGCACAGCTTAAAATCAACCATTAACATAGAGGGAGAAAACAATAGTGAAACCCCGATCAAATGGAGATACCTGCCACTATATTTTAGAATCTAAACTATCATTCAAAACCCCAAAGATCAGACAAGATACCTGTGCCTAGATCAATCTTCATTAAGCTATCATCACTGGCTGAAAATAAAATTATGCAAGAATAAAACAATCTTACAGCATTTTCAGAAGAGTAACACCAGCAAGATTTTTAACCCCAAAGTCTTCTTTATTGCACAAAAAATGACTGCAGAAAAGCTTTCTTTAGCACCAGACTCTCAGATCAAATCCTATCTCAAATGACCCTTAGCACCCTATTTAAAGGAAAAATTTCCAACGACTAGTTTGAGTGATCTATGTCAAAACGATCTCGACCGTCGATGAGGATCAAGATATCTCTTAATCTCATCCGTCGAATTTTTTAATGCATTAAAAATTGAAATTCTGCATTTATTTACTCAAAAATATTATTATTTTTTATTTCTAAGTTTTTATTTTTTTATTATTTATTATTTTATTTAAATTTTTATTATTTTTTTAATTTTATAAATTTTTTTTAAAAAATTTTTATTTTTTTCATTATTTTTAATTATTTTTTTAGATGGATCCTCGAACTTAGCCTTTGAAAATCACCTAGGACCTAGACTTAGGACTTATGAGGGGATAAAACATTTTTCTAACCCTCAGACACTTTACATCATGACTTTTACAACTTTACATCTCAAGGGGGAGAACCCATTTGACATAGACCCTCATAAACCACCCAGTTCTGCGACACAACTATAATCTAGCAGATTAACACACTAGGATTCTCCTAAGATCCTAATGACAAAATCCATTCCGACTTTGGGGTTAGGCTGAAGGAAAACTCTGCCGATTATGGATCGGTGAGACAAAAAACCTTCCGGAATGTAGATTATCACTAGGAAATTAGGTCCACCTAGGCAATTTACATACATGACTCATATCTGCTAAGATTATTTACGATTCACACACACAGACTGGGTTTACAACATAATATGATCAAGTCGGCGATGACTGTCGAATGGCACGGACATGTCGATCAAGCGTTATCCCTTTTTGCAAAGAAAAGGGAGTGTATTGCTATGGGTAGTTGACACGTAGTGGTCAACATCTGGCTCCACTTGGGGGCACGTTGCTGCACTGTAGGAATGTGAGAATCCAGAATCTGCATCCACGCAACACACAGCAGAAATAAGTAGCGTCCATTCAAAAATCATCATATAACGTTTAAGCACATGAAAGATAGAAGCTCTTCATTTATTAACTATCTAGTAACATGAAAAGTAAATCTAATCCTAAAACATAAATGAAAATGCTGAAAGAACAAAGAGTAAGGTTAGAAATACAGGGGATGCCCCATGGCATCAGATGTGTTCAATATAGTGTATACTGAGCATTTGCCTACTTTCAGGCAAATCTGTCGGCTGCTTGTTGGATGTGCCATGTCCAATTCTGCATATGGTAGGACTTTTTCCTCTCCGAAAATCAAGCTGCTTGTGGTCGTCTGAAGCATCAAATCTTCTTCTCATTTTCTTCCTCTTGCGCTTTTTCTTCCTGGTAGGCTGTATTACTGATGATGTGGAACTTTCTGTTTCAAAGCTCTTAGATGAAGTATGTGAGATATGTGTGACATGTATTTCTTCATCTTGCATCTGATCTTTTATCGTTTTTAAGTTTATCTAGATCACCTTCAATTAACCACCTTTCAATCGAACCAATGACGTCCTCATAATAAGAGGGAGCTTGTTGCAGCAAATGAGAAGGCTCCTGATCTATTGATGTTTCCTGGTTTCTTTCATCCTTAATCCGCTGTTGAAATTTATGTCCCTGTATTGTAATGGTATTTATCTGGCTGGAGTGTTCAACTTTTATAGCACTGATTTCCCTGGCATGATCTTCTTTCATGGTCAATAACTTTTTCTGAAGAGATATCTGATTAGCTTCCATATCTTTTATTACTTTATCGTTTTTTTCCTTTATGGTCATCAAGTAATGCTGCAGAGAGTTTATCTCTACCTTATGATTTGCTTGGATGGTAGCCATCTGATTATTATGATTGAATGTCGTGATAGTCATTTCTTCATTCATAGTTCATAACTTGTTTTGCATAGAATTAATTTCCCTATCATGATTAGCTTTCATGGTCGTTATATTTTCCTCTAAGCCTGATAACTTGCTTCGCACAAAACTAATTTCTGTATCATGATTAATCTTTATGACCTCAATTTCCTTAGCATGTTGATTTTGCATGATCTCCATCTCTCTATTACGTTTTTCGAGGTGGGTACATAAAGTTCTCACATCATTGGCGTAATTAGTTTGATTTATCTCCATATTTTTTACCAGCAACATTAGTTCTTGTATAATTTGCTTTTGATCTTCCTTTTCATTGTCATTTGTCCCTGCTTTTCCATTATCATGGATTTGATCTGCAATGGCACAAGTGGATGGCACATTCTGATATGAAGAATTGTCTTGGAATCTTTCACCGACAGCTGGACCTTTTATAAGATTACTTTCATTCAGTTGCACAATTTTAGGGGCACAAGGCAAGCTATTTGGATAACCATATCTATCTTTAAAAGCATTGACAATGTCTTGTAAAGAAGTGAAAGAATCTTCAAGACAATTATTAAATAAATTTAAAGCATCACCCTCTAAAGAAAAGACAAAAAGACGCATTTTGACATCTTCGTGATTGTACTGAGGGGGTCTACAATATATGATCATTATACGAGTAAACAAGTCTAGATGCCTTTTTACAGCAACTTAATCACCACTTGAGAACAAAGGTAATTTAGAAATGGCCACTTCCGGAATATCATGGAGAACATTAGTAAAATAACATGGTTTAAACGAATAATCCATGATGAATAATGAGGGACCAAATGGATGATAGAAAGAGATCTCTGCTCAAGAAAATTAGAAGATGAAAGAAGTGGAGTCGCCACTTGAACAATGAATCTAATTCTAGGATCCAAAAAGCAACCAACAAGCAGATATGAGGGAGGATTCTTGTCTGGGAAGAATAAGAAAATGGAGTCGCCACCCAAACAAGAAACGAATTGAAAAGAAGTTGCTGATATGACGAAAGATAAGGTGATGAAAAGATCAAAAGACGCCAAAGAAAGTTGGTCGTTTGATAGGAAAATGAATGGCGTAAAAAATGAGATGATGCCAAAAAATTGACTCTGCCAGCTCAAATGAAAAATAAGAAATTGAGAAGATGAATGTCGTTGAAACGCCAGGGACAGAAAAACTCTATCCCCGACAACGGCGCCAAAAAATGTTGTCACACAGATCGTCACGACAACGCTCAGATCAGGGGCTGTCACGCTGATCCCCGATCTCTCTGTTTTAGCCTGTCTCCCGCGGCTAAGGGGGGTAGACCCTATAGGAGAATTTGGGAGACACGAGGAAACAAACATTCAATTGATTTGATTAAGTTAATGGACCAGTGCCTGATTAAACGATCATTTATCAAATGCTGCAAAGATATGAACTCATTAACAATCGTTTTACCCTCAAACAACAAAGATTAACTTTTACCACATGCGAGACAATCATTAAATGCTTAACTCTAGCAATTTAAAATTTCGAAAGATAACCATGCAAGATGCTAGCCAGAGATTACATTCATATAGTTAATCTTCGAATGAAAATTTAAGCATTTTAAAAATGATAAACATTAATTCCCACGTCAAAATTTTAGCCTTAGCAGAAAAGATAAAACGCAATTAATCCCTGAGCCAAGACTGAATTTGGCGAAATATTTCCAAAATATTTTTATGTTTTTTATGATTTTTAAATTTTAAATTTAAAATGAAACAAAAATAATATCTAATCTAAAACTAAGTTAATCTATAGAAACAAAATCCTTAAATAAGGACTAACCCTTTTTTATGCTTTTGAATTTTTT
>APFE030953855.1:1077-25603 GCA_000404065.3 Pinus taeda | reverse complement strand
GAAAGGAATATAATGAAAAATCAAGTTGGTAGTCCCAGTTTTGGGATCCAGGGGAAAATCTCTGTGCATATGTGTTTTTTTATGTGTTATGCTCTCACATTGTTTATTTTTCTGTGATTTAGAATTCGTATGCAGGTATTTTCTGTACGGCGTTAAAACCTACATACAAGATGTTCAAAAAGGTGATTTTGGAGGATGGATGGAGGAAGAAAGGTGAAGGAGTGGGTATGGAGGTGAGATAAGGGTGTGAGGAGGTCCAGGGCTTGGTGAATGGAGCTAAGGAGTGGCTAGGATGGTTGGATTTGTTCAAGGAGGAGTGGAGCAATGTTGCACAAAAATATGGGAATTAGGGCAAAGTGAGAAAACGACAAATGTGAGGTGAGAATCCAGGTTGGAGGATGGAGTAGGCGGGATTGATGGAGTACGGACAGATAAAGAAGTACTACAGGTGCTCTGCAAGTTATTTTTCAAACTAAACATATAAAGACTTGGAAAATCAAAGACCTAATTACTTTGACCTAATCTGACCTAGATAACAACAAAGAAAATGAACAGGTGTCTATTTGTAACGAAATAATGTGAAGTAACTATGCAACTAAGCAATCATGAACCTAAACATGTAACCACAACTGATATCAACTTCAGCAAATGAGAATCTAACACTAATAATTGCATGGTGAAGCAAAGACAATGTTTCTTTTTGCAGCAAGGTCACCTTTGTCCCAGCTCACGATCCCACTGAGGGAGAGGTTAGATCAGAGGTTCTTGATGGCCTTTTTTTGAAGATGTTCCTTGTTATTAACCTATCAACTCAAACTAAACATGAAAAACCTTTCTAATCATCAACCATGACCTAAGTAACCAACAAGATGTTAATCTACTTAATAGAAATTATTTTGCAAACACATAACAAGAAAATAACAATACATAAAGGAAGCCTTGGCACTTGGGTTGGGCCCAACCCCAAGAGCTACAGGCTCCTAAGAAAACTCAGAAACTGATGCCAAATAAAGTTGTTTCCCATTACTAAAAAATGACCATGTTCACAAGAAGGTTATACAACAACAGCTACAAAATGAGCTGAGAAAATAACAGCACTCTAGTGCAAAATAACAACAGTCCAAAAAGTAACCTACGAAGGTTGAAAGCCTTCCTATTTATGCACTACGACGATCCTCAGCAGCCCTCCTTAACTCAAGGGGCTTGGCTATTCAAACTGCCAGTAAACAATCACTTTTCACAAAGCTGCTCGGCTACCTTTATGATTCATTTTGGTGGCTTGCTGAGCTCCGGGTTGAGGGTGGAGATTTCAAGGAAGAGACATTTAATGCAAGAGGCACCCTTCCTACGAATACTCACCCTTGTTCCTTCATGCTTGGCTATCATCTGGCTCATAATTGCTTGGCTTTGTTCCAAAATTTGTCCAAAAATCTGCATTAACAACGTGTTAGCCTCCTTGGTCAAGTGACTATCCTTATTCGTTCAACTAACATAAACATACTAAAAAAACATGCATAAACTATGAAAAATGGTGGAGTGATGAAGAACAATTAGGAAAAATGAGCCTAATAAGTTACCTAATTCTGGGGCTCATCATCACCCCCCTGCTGAATGGGTTGCTCATCCTCTGAGAAACTAATCCAACTCGTCATCCTTGATTGCGTTGACCTCCTCCCTCATATCCCAGGCCTTTGAGGTGATATCCTCTTCACGGTCATGAAATCCTACTTTTCTTTCCACTTCTTCCCACTGCTTGTGTTGCTCCTCTTCTTTGACTCCCTCCAGCAGTCCCAAAAGCAAGGGAGGACTGAACTTGAGGCCTATCCAGTTGGGCTGAAGGTTCTGCATGGACTGTTTGTAGAGGGGTACTCTCGCCAAGGCCTCCCTCATCCTTGTTGGAGAGTGGTATTATCTTATTTTTAGGCTGTGGGATAGTGAATTCCACCTCTGGGAGCAAGCATGAACATAGTTATCTCCCAATAGTCTCTTCATGTCCTTGAAATGGGCTATGGCTTGAGCTTGTCTCTCAATATAATCTGGTAGGGCCTGAGCGTCATTGGCCAAGTGCTGGTGGGCGTATATTAGTGCTGAGGGGTCCTCCGGCTCTGCTATGATCATTAGTGGCTCATTTAATTCCCTTTCCATAACATTTCGGACCTCTGCTGCTCTCTTTTCTTCGTGATTTAGCCAAGAGGCCATGGCCATAAGTTGCACATCTCCTACCGCAGCGTTGGGATCCCACAAATTCAGGTTGGGAAGAGACAAATTGTGTAGGTAGAACTCTGATAGTTTGGCCTTGTCCTCTGATGAGTTGCTGTCACATACAGCCATGAATTGATGGTAATTTTGAAATGGAGTGATGCCCCTTTGGGCCAAGGTGTTGATCTGAAACTGCAACCACTGATCCTTAAGGTATAGGGCATATGATTTGGCAGGTTGCCTACACTACAGAGCTTCCATTTCCCAGCTGGCCATGCAGGCCAGTTGGGCTTCCTTTTCTTGCACCTTCTGTTTCAGAGACTGTATCTCCTGTGCTGCTTGCAATTCCTTCTCCTGTAGCTGTCAAGTCAGTGCCTCAATCTCAGATTGCGACCCATCTCTCTTCTGATGTTCATCAGGGGTTCCTCTGTCTGTTGTGGGGTCCTCTTGTTGCTATTGTTCTCCCAAGGTGTGGGGCTTGTCTACCTTAGAGTGTCCCTCTGACTGTAGCTGTTGTTTAAGTAGCTCGTTTTCTCCTTGTAGCTTGGCCCGCTAGCTGCTTTCTACATGCCGTACCATAGCCAATTCCTTTCTTGCCTCTTTGAGTTGTTCTTCCAAGGGACCTATATCTGCCACACCCTTGGACTTGGTGATCTTCATCCAAGTGTGGGTCCTCACTCTCTCCTCTTCTAGTGCAAAGAATAGTGGCACTGCAAATTTTTGGGGAATCATCTTCCTGACTTCTAACAGCTTATAGTAGGAGCCCAAGCTGGGCTAGGGGCTAGGTTCCACAATGTTTTCAGTCTTCTATTCCTCCTGGGATGATTTAGCTGCCTTTTCTTCCAATTCTTCGGTCTCCTTTAGTCTAGCTAGCGTTTCCTGTAGAATTGTCTCAGCATCCTGTAGAGAGGTCTTTGTGTCCATCATTTTAATCCTTTCTCTCCAGGTGGACGTTTTTGGGCTTACCTGTACATAGGTGATGGATGAATTTGAGGGAGACCTTTCCTTTTGTTTAATTGGGGTGTCCACAATCGTAATTGGCTCTTTTGACTATGGCTGGGGTCTGACAACTTTTATCCTCGTGCTCCTTCTTTCCTTAAAATACATGGAAGGCTCCCTTTTTCACTTCCCTTTTTGCTTTGGAGATGTGCTTAAGGCAGCCAGAATAGCTGCTGCCTCCCTGGCCAAAATCTCAGGCGATTTCTCCTTTTGTTGGTCTGTTTCCCTACTTCCTATAGAAATTGGTTCGACTGGTTTCAAGCTTCATGTAGAAATTGTTTTCACGCTTCCTGTAGAACCTGTTTTCATGCTTCCTGTAGAAACAATTTCGATCTGTTTGGATGGATGTGTCTTTTCTTTTAATTCCTATTTGTTTTCCTTGGTTGTGCCCTCCTTCGTTTGGACCTTTTCAGTCCTCTCTGCTTTGTTCTGCAATCATTTTTCCTTGGGTGTTTGTGTATTGTTTTTCCCACAACTTTAGGCTCAGCAACTTGGCCTTTTCTTTGTTTCTCTTTCTGTTCTTTTTGTGGTGGTTGGTCCTGTGTTTCTTTGCCACTGGCCTTCTCTCCTACCTTAGTGTTTTCCTTTTCTTCACTACTGGATGAGGTGAATTCCTCGGCCAGAATTCGAATATCATCATCTTTGGACATGTTCCGGAAAATTTCCCAGGAGAGGGGGACAATGTAGGTGTGGAGGGCGTCTTCTACTAAAAGCTTGATGAGCCCATGATGGGCTAATTGGTTTGGTGTCCCTTCCTTCAATTTCGTGCCACATTCAATTAAGTATTGCAAAAGAAAATAAGGGATGCTTAACTTCTGTTCTGGAGGTAGATCCAACCCATGTCTTAGTTCTCTCAGCAATCGGAAATGATAGCCGTAGATAATACTGAACCGCCCCTCACAAGTAATGTATTTCATGATTTGGAGACTGGCTTCACTCCAAAGAGGATGTAGGTTGGCTCTCCGGACCCCGTTCTTGTCTTTTGCAAACTGTTCCTTGGGTAGGAAGAATTCTTTCTTGGTTTTTTGCCCCAATGCCCTCTCCTCTTTGCTCCAGGGTATCCCTAATGGTAGTCTAGTAACTCAACTAATGAGTTCAGGGGTAAGCCTTAGGGTCAACCCTCTGAAGTTCACTGTGGCCTGTGCCTTTGATTTAGGTTGTAGGGACATTAAGAATTCCTCTGTTATCTCATTGTCATGTCCCTGAATTTTATCACAAAAAGTCATCCAGTTGGCATGGGTGAAGAGGTTCACCACCTTAGGATTTTCACACAGTTTACTGGAATTCAAGGGTTCCTTCCTGATAAACCCTCTTGGCATGGTGAGAGTGCTCTGTTTTAATGCTCTGAGTAGAAAGGGACTGCTATTTTATGGTTTCCTCCTTTCAACTCTAGGAAAGGACCTCTCGTGTGTTTAGATTTCAATCTGCACCAATTCCCTGGTTCTAATGTTTTCGCTGCCCAATAACTCGACTGTCTGTGTATAGAAGGAGGAATTAGGTTTCCACAGACAGGGCACAGAGCTAAATTTTCATCCCAGCATGCATACAACTGTGTAAGCTCAAATTCTTCACACACAGGTTAGCCCTCACAGTGCTTTATCTTTTCTACAGGAAATTTTTTTAACAGGAACTGTGGAGGAGAATGTTGATGTAGAACCAACCGAGGAATTCCGTGCAACACACAAGCAAACTACTGTTTTTGACTCACAGGTAGACTTATCTCTAATTCTCCTACTCCAGATAGTTCAATTCACCACCTTTCAAAATATACCATGCATGAAAGAGTGTTTTCGATCCTACCTCTCTCAGAACTCCAAATTCAACGTAGAAAAGTCCAGGTTTCTCTTCTCTGGAAGGCTATGCCATACTTCCTGTAGAACGCTCGACCGGCTTCTGTAGGATGTCACTGCGCCTCTGAACGAGCTCGGTACGCAGGAGAATTTTGAAATAGGCCGAAAAGCTCGGTGGAGGGCGACGAGTTTACAGATTGCAGAAGCGGAGGACGAGTACTTCGGCCAAGGACATTGTAAGTGCAAATGAGTAGCAGGTGTGTGTGTGTTCAGCCAAACATTTTTGAACTGCGGTGCAATTTGTGGCGAGGGGGTGAGGTGGCTGGGCCAAACCGTTATCCAACGTCATTGCCATCATTTCTCCACATGTCCCTGGCCGCCATTACCTCCCCTCTGCCATTAATCGATGCCACCATTGCCAGTTCGCCGATTTTCCCCGACTGGACATTCCACACGTGTCATCTACACAGCTTGTTGGCCATTTTGAATGTAACTGAGCTTGTTTGGATCCCACGAAGCCATGTAACTGGCTGAGGGTGGCCAGTTTGACTAGCCCTCGATCCTCATTCAATCCGAACCATTTTCACAGACATGCAGTTTCTGAAATATAGTTTATGTAATTGACGAATAAGGTTAGAAACTTACCTGCGTGGCCTTGGACCCGCTATGCAGACTTTGGGTATCGGAATCACTGCCTCGCTTGCTGCTGCCTCATGCATGGGTGTTAGAGCCCATTCTTTCATTTGTTGAATCTGCATGCATGGCTTTGAAATCTGATCCTTCAGTTGTAAATTCTGCATACACATGTTCTGGTTGATTTCCTCTGCCAAGGGTGTTCTCACATCCAGGAGGAGTCTTTTTACATGTTTCTTCTATTGGTCTTGGCTGCCCATGTCTGTAGAGTATGTTTTCGAGAGGGATCAGCTGCTACAGGATTCCTGTAGGATGTCCTGTAGCTGCTTCTCCTCCTGGGATGCAGGCTAAACGAGCAGGGCTACATTCACTGATGAAGAGTCTAGATGGAGTTTGAACATGTAGAGTGTGTGAGCCTTTGCTGCTTGACCTATAATTTGGAAAAAAAATTCAATCTGAGGAAAACAGGGCTCTTTGTATGACTTGTGCAGGAACACATAATCAGGTGGGTGCAATGGAGGTGGAAAGAGATGAAACATGATGCCATATGGTGATGGGTTGAATAGAGGGGTGGCTGCAGGCTTAACAAACTGATCCCAACCATTAGATTCCCTTTCAAAATTGAATTTGGCTCACCCGAAGGTTCTACAGGATGTTTCCTGTAGAAATACAGAACTTCATGTAGAAAGCCCAAAACTTCCTGTAGAAGGTGGAATCTCGACCTGAAATGTGATCAAATTCTAGCAAAGGCAAGTGGTCATGGAGGGAGTGTCTGTAGGGATGTCCTGGAGCCTGGTACAGACCCCTATCCTTGTTTTTCACACCCCTCTTTTCCTGCAATGTATTCCCTGCAACCTGCAATTATTTTACAGAGATTAGGCCTGTTTTCTTTTCCTTTATTTTTCGTTCTCTTTTTTTCTTTTCTTTTGAGAGACAGCTAGGGCGCCTCCATGAGGTTTTCACCCTTGTTATCTTCCCTGGGCACCTCAAAGAGGTTTTCACCCAAGGATCTTCTTTTTATTCCATTTTTTATTTTTCCAGAGACAATTGGGGCGCCTCTATGAGGTTTTCACCCTCACTGTCTGCCCTGGGCGCCTCCATGAGGTTTTCACCCTCACTGTCTGCCCTGGGCGCCTCAGAGAGGTTTTCACCTAAGGATCTTTTTATTTCCTTTTTTTTTTTTTTATGATCAAGGTGTGGGTGGAATAGAGGTAGAGCCTTGCTCCACTACCAGCATTGATTTTTCCAAAGTTTCAATGAACTCCTGCCTCGAAAGAGGTTTCGTGTATATTTTCAATCGATGCCCATTGACGAGCATGGGGATGGCTTCTTCATCAATGGTATTGATAAGGACTGAACCATTGTGATTGCATTTCTCCACTATATATGGTCCTAACCATCTTGTCCTCAGCTTCCCTTTGAAATCCTTGTATCTTGAGTCATATAGCAGCACCTAATCTCCTGGCTGGAATTGCTTCTCATTAAGGTGTCGGTCATGCCATATCTTCCTCTGAAGTTGGACTACTTCTAAGTGGAGGAGGGCCTGCATTCTCTGTTCATCTAATCCATTCAGCTACAATAATCTTTCACGTTGAGCATGGCTGAGATCTAGGTCCAGCTGAGCTGCCACCCTCAAGGTATTGTACTCGAACTTTATGGACAACAAAGCTTTCTTCCCGTAGACCAGCTCATAAGGTGTGAAGCCTGTTGTAGTTTACCAAGTGCTGTTGTAGGCCCAGGTGGCCCCAACAAGGCGATCTGCCCAATCCTTTCTGCTGCTGCTCACCACCTTAGTCAAAATATCTTCCAATGCTCTATTAGTGACTTCCACCTGCCCATTTGCTTGTGGATGATACGGGGTGGAAGTTTTGTGCTTGATCTTGTGATGAGCGAGCAGATCTTCAATCAAGTTAGAGGTGAACTAGCTTCCTTGATTAGTGACTAACTCTCTTGGTTAGCCAAACTTGTAGAAGATATTTTCCTTTAAGAACTCAGCCACTTTCTCTTTTGTCGCTGCCTTGATTGCCTTTGTTTATGCCCACTTTGTCAGGTAGTCGGTGCACATAATGATGTAAGACCTTTGCTTTGAAGGAGGGTTGATAGGACCCAAAAGATCCATGCCCCACTTCTCAAATGGCTCGAAGGTCACTTGAGGTTGGAGGGGCATTTCATCCCTTGGAGTCCGGTTCCCCATCCTCTGACATCGGTCACACTAGTTGATGTATCTTCTGACATCTTGATGAAGAGTAGGCCAATAGTAGCCTGCCTGTAGAATTTTGAAGGCAGTCCTTTTTGCTGCAAAGTGGCCTCCACAGGGTGCATCGTGATAGTTAGGAGTATGTCAAAGACTTCCTCCTCCCTAACAAAATGCCTCAAGATCTTATCTGGGCCAATTTTAAACAGGTTGCCCCCGATCCAAGTGAATGGGGCACTCTTCCTCACAATTTTGCTCTTCTCCTTTGAGGATAGATGCGGAGGGAACTGTGCTGAGACCAAGTAGTTTGCTATATCAGCAAACCATGGAGAGAGTACTAAGATACCTAATAGGTTTTCATCTGGCATCTAGTCATCCACTGTCCCTTCTTCACTTGCAGGCAAATCCAATCTAGAGAGGAAGTCAGCAACAACATTTTCCTTACCTGGCTTGTCGACAATAGTCAAATCAAATTGCTGCAACAAAATTAACCATCTAATGATGTGAGCATTTACATCATGCTTATTCATTAAACATCTAATCGCAGCATGATCAGTGTGTAAAAATGTTTGATAACCAGTGATGTAGTGTCTGAACTTGTTCAGGGAGTGGACTACAGCCAGGAAATTTTTCTCAGTTACAGTATAGTTCATCTCTGCCTTAGACATGTTTTTGTTGACAAATTTTATGGCATATGGTAGCTTCTCCTCAACTTGTCCTAAGGCTGCCCCTATGGCTTTGTTCGAGGCATCAGTGTGGATGTGGAAAGGTAGGGCCTAGTTTGGGCCTCTCAAGATCAGGGCAGATACCAACTTATCTTTCAACTCATCCAGATCCCCTTGGCAGTCATTAGTCTATTTAAACTCAACATCTTTCCCTAAGAGGCTAAACAATGGCGAGGCTAGCTTACTATAATCTTTGATGAATCTTCTATAATATCATGCGAAGCCTAGAAAACTCCAAACATCTCTGACTTTTTGAGGAGGTGGGACCTTTTGGATGATAGCGATCTTGTTAGGATCCACCTGTAATCCTTGCTAAGAAATTATATGACCTAGCATAGTCCCTTAAGTCATCAAGAATTCACATTTTTTGGGGCTAAGGGACAAGTTCATCTCAATACACTTGGTTAAAACTTTTCCCAGGTTAGTCAATGCTTTTTGGAAGTTGGACCCGTAAGGAGTAAAGTCATCCATATAGATTTCCACTGAATCGTGAACCAGTTCAACAAATATGCTCAATACTGCCCTCTGGAAAGTGGCAGGAGCATTGCATAACCCAAAGGGAAGGAATCAGTAGGAAAAGGTACCCCATGGACAAGTGAAGGTGGTTTTATCTTGGTCTTCCAGGTTGATTTGGATCTGATTATACCTGCTGAACCCATCTGGGAAAGAGAAGAACTTCTTTCCTGCCAGTCCATCCAACACTTCATCTATGAAAGGCAAAGGGAAATGGTCCTTCTTGGTGGCTTTGTTAAGTTCTTGGTAATCTACACAGATTCTCCACTTCCCATTTTTCTTGGGCATAAGCACTAGAGGCGAGACCCACTCATTGTCGGCGATGGGGTAGGTGAATCCTGCATCCAACAATTTTTGCAATTCTTCCTTGACGATGTCTTTAAGGGATGGATTCATTCTCCTCTGAGGTTGCGTGACTGGTTTACAATCCTCTTTAATGTAGATGTGATGGGTACAGACTGAAGGGTGGACTCCTTTCATCTCCTTATAGCTCCAAGCGAAAGCATCCAAATGATTTTTCAATAAGCTACACAGCTCCTTCTCCTGGGAGGGAGATAGGGAGGAGCTAATCTTTAAGGTTCTTTCAGGGCCAAATTCCACACTCTTAACTTTGGGGGAGGTCGGATCAGTCACACAGAGGTCCACTAAAGCACTGGCTTGGGTGTCTTCCACCAACTCCTCTAATAACAGTGCACTGGGAGGTGGGTTTTGAATCAAATTCTCAATCAAATCATCCTCGGTTTGAGGGCCTTCCCTGGTGGCTTCTACTATGCACAAAGGTGTTGAGTAGAGCTCGTCCTCATCTCCCTCTTCTGACCAGAGTGGTAAGTCATGTTCTAGCACAGGTTGGGCAGGAGGATAGAGGACTAGCTACTTGGACATAGGCCCATTCTTGATGATCATGCTTCCAGCTCGACAACTGATGTAAACATCTGCAGTGGCTAACCAAGGCCTTCCCAAAATGAGGGGGTATCCAGTGAGGTTTTCCTTTGGCTGAAGGACCAAGAAGTCCGCAAGGTACTCCCAAGAGTCAACAGAGACCAGGACATCTTCCACAATCCCTTCGGGAGTCACGGTGGAGCGGTCTGCTAACTACAGTACTCTCGAGGTCTTCCTTAAGGAACTCTGAAGGTTGAGTTTAAGCATAGTGTCCCTGGTCATCACATTAATGGCAACCCCTAGATCGATCAAGGTGTGGGGGATTATGGTGCCATTGATGTGGACATCGACTACAAGACTCCAAGGGTCCAAATATTTTGGATAGATCACTTGCCCTAACATCAGATCTTCCAGTTTTCCTATGAAATTGATATTCTGGGAATCTCTCTTGCGCTTGCCTGGGTGCCTGAAACACTTCTCCTTGATCAATTTGTTGTACATTGGTACATCTTTTATGGCCTGGAGAAGTGGTATTTTCACACACAACTGCTTAAGTTCTCCCAGAAGTTCAATCTCCTCTGGATTTGGTTGCGTGGTTACTGTTAGTCACTTAGGAAAGGGTGGAATGGATTTGGGTTCACTTTCCTATTTTTCTTCCTCGTCCTCCGGGGGAGGAAGTTGGCGGTTTGGAAGGACCTTCCCATATCGTAGGTTGATCTCCTGGATCTCCACAGCATAGGTAGGGCATGTTGTCTCCCTAGTGTATACCTATTGGGCCTATCTGTTGTTGGGGTTCGGGTTCGGTTGGGCAGGCATCTGGGGTTGTCTTGGAGGAGCAGGAGGTAATGGTTGTGGTTGAGCAGGTGGTGGAAGAAGAATGGCGGGAAGAGAGTTGTATTGGGGCTTCCACCCCTGCTGAGGTGCATTCCACTGAGGCTATGGTTGGACATGTGAGGGAAACGAGTGAGAAGTAGGTTGAGTATGGTATGGAGATGGATAAGACCACGGAGGAGGTGTGGACCAGGAAGGATGAGCAAGGGGACCCCAAGAAGGTATATGAGCTGATTGGTTAGGGCTATAATAAGCTTGGGATGTCCCTTGCATCCCCTGCTAGTAAGGTCTGGGCCCATGCGACCTCCTTTGGTTGAGGAAGTAGAGAGGTTCAATGGTAGCCTTAGTCCCCTGGTACATAGCTTTAAATCCGGGCAAGGCTGGGCATTAGTTTGTGGGGTGATATTCCTCACAAATGAAACGCAATGGACACTCGTTCTTAGGGTGCTTCCTCCTACATCTGGGACAGAAAATGGGAAAAGCCCTCTCGGCTTCCTCTTTCTTTTGTTGGATTCGAAAAGTATCAAGTTGCATGGCAATGGTCTGTCTCATCTCAATTTTGAGATCTTCCATCTGATTAGGAAACTCATGCTTGGAGAAGGTGGTACTAGTTGAAAGTGGATTCCCCCTACCTCTTTTCTGGGTTGCCCTAGAATGGTTTCTAAGAACAGTCTTTATGTCCTCATAAGGTAGCTGGTAGATGTCTCCTCCAGCTAGCAAATGAAGGGTATCTAACAGGTCTTCAGGGACTCCTCGGAGCAGAACCAGCTTTAGAGATTCAGGGTCAAGTGTGCACCTGGCCCATTTATAACTAAGTTGGAACCTTTCCTCATAATCTTCTAAAGGCTCATCCTTTCCCATGGTCATCCGAAAGATTTCTCCCTTTGTTTCTTTTGAGCTACAGTAGTCCCGATATTTGTTGTTGAAGGCTTGCTGCATCTGAGCCCAAGTGGTGATACTATTTCCAGGTAACCCCATGAACCATCGTAGCACTGCATCCTTGAGGGTAGAAGGAAAGAGCTTCAATTTTTGCTCATCCTCGACATAGTCAGAAGTCTGACAAAGGACAACAAACTCAAACAGGAAGGTATCTGGGTCTTCAATGGTCAGTCCATGGAAATGAGGTAAGGTTGAGGGACTTATGTTCTTCATTTTCATGTCCCCATTGGTCTCTCGGATGGGAAAGGCACCTTCTATTCTCTCGTTATCTCCTATATCGTTTCTGTGTTCAGCCATGGTCTCGAGAGGGATGTTCTCTTGCTCTTATTCTATTATAGGATCTTCGTATATCTCTAGAGGTTCACCTATAGGTTCTTCTGGATCACGACCACCAAAGAAGAGAGAAGGGTGACTTAGTGATGTGGTGGGGGTGTTGGGTAATAATTTTCCAGTATTGTCTCTATTCCTACGAGGCATGAAATGAAAGCTTTTTGGCTGCTTTTTGTTTTTTTATTTATTTGTACCTGCAAAACTAAAAGAGATTGAACTGCAACTAACTAAAATCTATCTTACTGAAATGAAAATGTGGAATTGAAATGAAAGCAGGAAAGGACTAATCTATTTTGCTGAAATGAAATTGCAGGAATGAAATGCTAGGCTACACTTGCAAAATTGAAATTTCGGAATTGAAATGCTAATCTACACTTGCAGAATTGAAATGCTGATCTACTCTTGCAGAATTGAAATTGCGGAATTGAAATGCTAATCTACGCTTGTAGAAATGAAATGAAAGCAGGAAATGCCTAATCTACTTTTGTGGAAATGAAATCGTAGAATGGAAATGAAATAAACTACTTGGCAGAATGTTGTAGTAGAAAATAGAAGAAAAGAAGCAATCACAAATACTATGACACATCCCCGGAAACAGTGCCAAAAACAATGGTGGGATCCAGTATTGCAACAATAATGCTGCAACTCCTGGGACTCCCTTCTTTACTTTTATCAATCCGATAGTTCGTAACAAACTTGGAAGTGACAATGTTGTATGCACAAGTACTAGCTCTTGCCACAACTGTCACTTGGTCAGCTGGCACAAGTATGCTAGGAGCTTAAGCCAACTTCTATGAGCTCTAAGAAGAAGCTTTTTAACTGATGGATTGAAGCTAACTCAAAGGAAGCTAATCTACTTGTGGAAAGAAACTGAAAAACTAAAAGGAAACACAAACCCTAACAAACCCTAATTTTACCAGCTAGCCTACTGATGCAAGAAAGAGGATTCAAGCTACTGGAAGAGATTCCATTGACTTTTAAGAAGGTAAAATGCATGTGTCTAAGCTACTTCTATGGTAAAATTTGAAGAAAGCATCTTTTTGTATTTTTGAATAACTTGTCAGAATTATCATGCATGCGATTTAACTGTTTTTTACTGTGCAGAGGTGGATTGGAGAGAGGAAATGCTTGCAGGAGGTCAGGAAGGTTCAGAGAGGACCTAAGGGGTCCCTAGCACCTTTCCAAAGAGTTTCACAGAGTTTGGCTATCAAGAAACCGCTTTCGTGAGCTTCTACAGGAAGTCTGCAAGGGTTCTATAGGATGTTCTGGAATTTCTACAGGATGTTGTGTAATTTTTTACAGGATGTTCAGAAAGGTGATTTTGGAGGATGAATGGAGGAAGAAAGGTGAAGGAGTAGGTATGGAGGTGAGATAAGGGTGTGAGGAGGTCCAGGGCTTGGTGAATGGAGCTGAGGAGTGGCAAGGATGGTTGGATTTGTTCAAGGAGGAGTGGAGCAATGTTGCACAAAAATATGGGAATTAGGGAAAAGTGAGCAAATGGAAAACGTGAGGCAAGAATTCGGGTTGGAGGATGGAGCATGTGGGATTGATGGAGTACGGACAGATAAAGAAGTACTACAGATGCTCTGCAAGTTATTTTTCAAACTAAACAAATAAAGACTTGGAAAATCAAGGACCTAATTACTTTGACCTAATCTGACCTAGATAACAACAAAGAAAATGAACAGAAGTCTATTTGCAATGAAATCATGTGAAGTAACTATGCAACTAAGCAATCATGAACCTAAACATGTTGACCACAACTGATATCAACTTCGGCAAATGAGAATCTAACATTAATAATTGCATGGTGAAGCAAAAACAATGTTTTTGTTGGCAACAAGGTCACCTTTGTCCCAACTCACGATCCCACTGAGGGAGAGGTGAGGTCAGAAGTGCTTAATGGCCTTTTTTTGAAGATATTCCTTGTTATTAACCTATCAACTCAATCTGAACATGAAAAACCTTTCTAATCATCAACCATGACCTAAGTAACCAACAAGATGTTAATCTACTTAACAGATTTTATTTTGCAAAGACATAACAAGCAAATAACAATACATAAAGGAAGCCTTGGAACTTGGCTTCGGCCCAACCCCAAGAGCTATAGGCTCCTAAGGAAACTAAGAACTGATGCCAAATAAAGATGCTTCCCATTACCCAAAAATGACCATGTTCACAAGAAGGTTATACAACAACAGCTACAAAATGAGTTGAGAAAATAACCACACTCCAGGGAAAAATAACAATAGTCCAAAAAGTAACCTATGAAGGCTGAAAGCCTTCCTATTTATGCACTATGAGGGTCCTTAGCAGCCCTCCTTAACTCAAGGGGCTTGGCTGTTCAAACTGTAGGTAAACAGTCACTTTTCACAAAGCTGCTCGGCTGCCTTTAGGATTCGTTTTAGTGGCCTACTGAGCTCCGCATTGAGGGTGGAGATTTTGAGGAAGGGACATTTAATGCAAGAGGCACCCTTCCTACGAATCCTCACCCTTTTTCCTTCATGCTTGCCTGTCATCTGGCTCATAATTGCTTGGCTTTGTTCCAAAATTTGTTTGCAAACACATAACAAGAAAATAACAATACATAAAGGAAGCCTTGGCACTTGGGTTGGGCCCAACCCCAAGAGCTACAGGCTCCTAAGAAAACTCAGAAACTAATGCCAAATAAAGCTGTTTCCCATTACTCAAAAATGACCATGTTCACAAGAAGGTTATACAACAACAGCTACAAAATGAGCTGAGAAAATAACAACACTCTAGTGCAAAATAACAACAGTCCAAAAAGTAACCTACGAAGGCTGAAAGCCTTCCTATTTATGCACTACGACGATCCTCAGTAGCCCTCCTTAACTCAAGGGGCTTGGCTATTCAAACTGCCAGTAAACAATCACTTTTCACAAAGCTGCTCAGCTACCTTTATGATTCATTTTGGTGGCTTGCTGAGCTCCGGGTTGAGGGTGGAGATTTCAAGGAAGAGACATTTAATGCAAGAGGCACCCTTCCTATGAATCCTCACCCTTGTTCCTTCATGCTTGGCTATCATCTGGCTCATAATTGCTTGGCTTTGTTCCAAAATTTGTCCAAAAATCTGCATTAACAAAGTGTTAACCTCCTTGGTCAAGTGACTATCCTTATTCGTTCAACTAACATAAACATACTAGAAAAACATGCATAAACTATGAAAAATGGTGGATTGACGAAGAACAATTAGGCAAAATGAGCCCAATAAGTTACCCAATTCTGAGGCTCATCAGTAAGTTGAATACAATTTCTATTATTTATTTTCTTCAGGCACTGTAATTCCGCTTCTGTAGCAATGTGACTCTAACACCTGTATTTCATTTTCTTTGCAGGTATTGAGTGTTTGCGGTTGGAGGTCTTGGCAATGTATGTTTTGGTCTTTTCCGATAGGCTCTGTTTCATGAATTTCCTTTAGTCCTCATTCTGTTTTTAAATTAGGCCTTCTAGTCGTGAGGGTTTGTCACCCTCGGTGCTTGTCAATTGACTCTCACTATGAGTAGTGCCCTGTCGCTTTGGTGGTCTGGGCTTCCACTATCTGGTGATTTCTTTGACTATAACTTCCTGTGTATGAACACAATTTTTCAAAACCCTCACATAGGGTTTGTTGTCCATGGGCTTATGCATCTATGGCTATGTATGAAACGGTTTTCGAAACCCTCACCTAGGGTTTGTCGTCCACTGGATTTACGCTTGTTTGGGCTTTATCTTGCAGTGCTACTATGTATTGTTATATACTTAAGTTTGCAATTTTGAAAAAGAAAAACTTCAGGAAAGAAAATTGGTTCGGTTACCTAAATGTCATTTATGTAATTATGCTATTGTTCTTTTGGTTTACTCCGGATTCTCAGCCTAGATTGCAATTATTGTTTTTCGGTTTGCTTGTGATGTTTCATACGATCATGTGAGAACGTTATAGGTGCTCTGGTAATTTGTTTGATAGTCAATTTAAAAGAATAATGGAAATTTCGTCTAGCCTGTGGGTGCTTGGCCCGTACTGGAAGTTGGTTGTGTCACTCCTTTTTTGTCTTCACTGGTTGCTTCAATAGAAATGTAAGCCCTCGTTCCGGCCTTTTCTCTTCTGTCTCATTGTTAGGACTGGTTCTTTTTCTCAGGAAAAACAAAAAGAATTAAACACAATGGTCTGTGTACAGTAGGTTGTCTATTTAGATGCTCATTAATTAGAAAACACAATAAAAATACAGTAGGACATACAGATGAACTGAATTGATTTTGTTGTTATTGATATTATTTGAGTGCAAGAAGTGTTGAACCCTTTTGCATGACTTTCGCTGTTACATTTATATGTTTCTTGTTTACAGTTAATGAAACTGTACAATTACTTTTCAGTTGTAGACTTTACAGTTACATGACTATTAATCATTCGGTTCTGTCCTTATGACAATATTTTCCTTTTGGACAAATTTGTCTTTTCCTTTTAGAATAACAGGAGAGTTATTGTTGGACACCTAATCCTAAATGGGTTAGTGTGGAAGCCGAATGGACAAAAGGAGTCCAAGAGACCTTTGGATGTGAAACCCAAGAGTCACATAATGTACTATAAATGTATATCATTTGTGAATAAAAATTGTATTGCATGTTTTATCTTTATATTTCTTTTGTTGTCCATGTGTGTTTAACATGGTATCAGAGCAGGCGATCTCCTGCCCTGCATAATTAATTTGAGCCACTAGTTGTGGCCTCTCTGTGCATGTCAGTTCTGCATTCCTACAGATAGAACTGTCATTATTGTGTGCATCCCTATTTCATGATGCAAATTTTCTGGCTGATACGCACCTGCACGCCTGCCTATTCTGCCCATGCTCTGCATTTCTGTAGCCTCACACATCTACCCTTTGCGATATAATCTGGGTAACGATTGAGCGAGGATTCCATTTGTAAGCGGAGAATTGTACTTCGTCAGTCCTGGTCTACTCCACTGAGGCCACTGCAGAGATACGCCTCCAGCTCCTGTCGAATGCCTGTTGAATAATATTAACGCTCTCTAGACAAAAGGAGTTCATTCCAAATGCCGTGCATTTGAATTGTTTGCGTTGAACATAGTTTGTATATGCGTTGAACAGAGTTTATATCAGAATTTGTATTTGCGTTGAACAACTTTAGTATATACGTTGAACTGACATGGTGCCCTCTTGGTATGGTATTTGGTGTTACCTACCCATGCTGCTCTCGTAGAGAGCTTGCAATGGTGTGAATTTCATTACTTTCCTCTCCGAGTTTCCAGAGTTTCGACGTCAAATTCTTCCTTCTGGACTGTTCTTATTCTCTTCGAATTTGGGACTGTAACGACTTCGTCGACATCAAAACCTTCATTAACAATTTCTTCCAGCCTAAGATTGCCTTGCGTGGACCTTTTCTTTTTTCGTGGCATTGCAAACTTTGTGTGCCCAAATGAAGATGTTTTCTGTTGTTTCGGGTTGTGAGATTACGAAATTGTGCGAGAAAGAGGGGGTGTGAACCTGAATCGCCCCGTGCTTCTTCAACTTATGGGATTCAAACGCGCGATCCATTCAATACAATGTTTTCATTTTTAAGTTTTATGTGTGGGTGGGGCCTGAAACGGTCCTCGTCTCCCCCTGAGTTGCCTGTGCCCTAACCGACGTGAAAAGAAAATCAGTTGTAGCGCCCAGCAAAGTGGGCATCAATCTGGTCCTTCAAAGCAGCCTGCAAGAGCGTGGGCGGAAGATGTCGCAGCACCACCTTGGTGCGATCTCCCGGATCCTTCATGTGACTATGAGATTGTCTCTTGTTCCACCTGCTGCTGAATCGCCCCGCGCTTCTTCGGTCAACGACCAGGCAGAAAGGACCAACTAACCAGGCAGGAAGATAAATTGAGGTAGAACTACCTGGGGATGTATTTGGTGGCTTCAACATCTGGCAACATTTTCCAGCAGTTGAACATTTATGGACTACTTCATTTGTAACTAGTAAAGGTGTTTGTGTTTTACATTTGAAGCAGCAAGCAATGGCAGAGTAGAAGCAATTTTCTCTCTTTAGCAGCAACACCATTCCTTGGATTATGAACATAAAGCTTTGGGCACATTACGAGAAATAAAGGAATTGTGCCACAAACTACAAATTTCTTGTCACAAGAAAACAAACAAAGGAACATCGGTTTAAAGTTACACAAGAATGTTACTGTAGAACTCTGCATATTTGTTTTATAAATTTTTGAGGGTTAATGCAGATTGACAGTTGGCTGGAAATAGCAAGCCAATGAGAAGTAACATTTGAAAGATGGCACCCAAAGATTTGAACTGCCGGTATCAAATATGACCGTAAAAGTCTGAGCTGGAGTTCCAATTCCAATCTCTCCGAAGTACTGAGCGTCCAAGTAATTGTTCAAAGGAACATAATTTCCCTCGTCAGACTCGAAACCTCGACCTTCACACAGACCAAACTTCTGAACTAGTGTGTCCGCATGACAACCATTACGCATCAAGGCTTTAGATGTATGTTATGAAGTTTATTAGCGTTGTATGATTGCTGTTGTGTACAATGACTACAACCTTCATGAAAATAGTTATGAAGTTTATTCATGGAAATAGTTATGAAGTTTATTAGATGGAAGTTTATTAGCGTTGTATTTTGTTTTGCTCAACTTCAAACGAAGCAAACCTACTCTTCCTTCTAGAGTTATTTACAATAACAACCATTTTTTAGATTGCTGGAAGTTAGTCTTTTGGTAGCCATCCCATCAATTTGTTATTAGCAGTCGGAGGAGTCAAGTTTCCAACATTAGTGAAAGAGGATGGGATAGCTTGAAGCTGGTAGAAGAAGGTGATTATTTGAGACAATGGACAAATGAACATTATCTGAACTGTATTGACAGCTTGAACTCTTCCAATGTACTTATTGTTTGTTGGCATACAATAGAGGAATTTATTTGACAGCTGGACATAATAAAGGAGAATCAATTTTCAAGGAAATATTTATTTCTTGCAAAGGATTATCAATTGAGTAGATTTCCCTCTTATCATCGGGCACATTTAATTTTGAAGAATATTGCATTATTAGCAATTTGCCTTTACAAATACATTTGTGATCATTTGTTGACTTGAGTTGTTTAAATAATGACAAAAATTCATCGATTATTGGAGTTATTGAGAACTCTAATCGTATCAACTACTGAAAACACAGTGCAAATCAGGAAAGACACTCTCTATGACATTCAGACATGCCTGCATAATGTACAGGAAAATATTGAGTTTTTGCAGCTTGAGACAAAGCTACAGCAAGAAGAACTACAACAATGGAGTCATTATTCTGAACCTGTGTCTGTTCAGAAGATTGAAACAGACTCCCATAAACAGAAAGTCAATATTGTTATTGTTCATTCAAATAAAGCAGCAGTTGTATATGCAGATGCAGAAACTCAATCTGCACCTCCCAAGTCCATCATCAGACCTTGGGAACAACTTGTTCACAACAAGCATAGAACCGATCTTGGATATGACAAGGACTTGTCCTTTCATATCCCAGACTACTCAAAGCCCATTCAGTTTCAGAGTGCTGGATTTATTCATGACAGTTCACCTCCAGCTATTCCAGACTCTGCCCCTCTTCCACAGCAACAACAACAGCAACAGAATGTGAAATGCCAACACTGTGATCGAGTTGGCCATTTGAAAGATCATTGTTTGATCTTCATCCATGTAAGCATTGTCATAAAACCAGTCATTCACATAGATGCTTCAGAAATAAATGTCATGCAAGAACAAAGATTCATCTAGGATGGATCACTTCTTGGCAATGGGCATCAATAGCCAAGAAGATATTCCAAACACATGTCATAACTTGTTCCAGAGTATTAAAAAGTCTTGCAGCTGAGTTTTCTCCATCATCTCACCTTGTATCTGACAGGGGGGGAAATGATGGTCATCTACAAGCTTAAAAGTCACATCAAGCGAACCTGAGCCACAACCTGCCACACCAGTTTCAGAGTTGTAGCCAGAGACAAAGATGCGCGTGAGCATGCCTTCAGTTGGCAATTTGGGACACTTCCTCTAGAAGAAGACTTTAGCTTCTTGCCAGCTTTGGAAGAGTTTCGGGAACAAAATTGAGAACACTTCCTCTAGCAGAAGACTCCAGCTTCTTGCCAGTTTTGGAAGAGTTCCAGGGATTGCATTAAGCATTCGAGAGTTGTTGGTCATCCTTAAACCATCATAGGTTGAGACTTCCCTTTTCAGGTTGAAGTTTTACCTTTTATGCAGGGTGAGACCTCCCTTTTATGGTTGAAGGTTTCCCTCTTTAAAACAATAGGATCACTTCCTCTAGCAGAAAACTTCAGTTTATTGCCAGTTATGGAAGAGTTCTGGGAACTACACTAAGAATTCTAGTGTTGGTGGCCATCCTTAAACCACTGCCCTTTATACCAACATTTCAGAGAGCACATTCAGCCTAGTGCTGCCATGCATTTTTGCACATTTTGTATTTCAGCTCTCTTCTTGGACTAATACATAACCCTTCGGATTAAGGGGGGAATCTTGGACACCTAATCCTAAGTGGGTTAGTGTGGAAGCCGAATGGACAAAAGAAGTCCAAGGGACCTTGGGATGTGAAACCCAAGAGTCACATAATGTACTATAAATGTATATCATTTGTGAATAAAAATTGTATTGCATGTTTTATCTTTATATTTCTTTTGTTGTCCATGTGTGTTTAACAATTATTAATCCATGGTTTATTAGAAACAGACAAGTAAATAACCCTAACCGATCAATCTTTTCCTTTTAGAATAACAGGACAATTATTAATCCATGGTTTATTAGAAATAGACAAGTAAATAACCCTAATCGATCAAACTACCTTTGACTAATTTAGAGATTAAGTTAAAAATAAAAATCCTACCTCCTATTCTGACAAACTAACATAAAAGACAAATAAAATGTTAACTCAAATTTTCAACCTAGCAGAGACCGACACCCGGTCATGGTGCTTGAGCTGGATGCTCCTGCATCAGTAAACATGTGACGAAGAGTTACTATGATATGATTCAACTCCCTATGTATTTGTTAAGGAAGTGGAATCGATGAAACACATCCAACCTAACCTTCTACACATGTACCATATTCCCTAGGAGCCATCCAACTCATCTAGCTAATCAACCCCTAAGACAAAATGACATTTTTTTGCATTAAATCCTCAGTCTCTCCCTTGAAATGGGCATGCATGTGATTGAGAAACTCCAGTCGCTCCCAAAACAAGGTATGCCTATGAATGGGGACTTTTCCAGGTAGTTCTATCCCAATAACTACAGATTATGTGCCACTTTTTTAGGTCCGGGACTCAGGCCACTACCCATAACTCCATGAAAATTCTAGAAATGAAAAGTAACATCAAAATAATGACATAAATGCAAGGAATTAACTGGACCCCTACTAGCCATGACAAACATTTTGTCAAACATGTCAAAAATATGCATTCCACAAGTTTAAACAACATATATGAGCATAGGAGTCTCACACTTATCTGAGAGTTCCTAAGAACCATTCTTGCCTCATCACAATAACCACGTTACCATATATTAAGCCATATATTAATTGTAAATTTAGTGATTAACCAAAACATTACGATAGACATTTTCACTGTCATAAAACTCACTCATAACCAACATATAATGAACAAAAATATCAAGGATATAATAGCCATTAAAGCTACATATAAACAAGTATATTTACCCATAAAATACTAAGGAGGAAGAGCTATTATTGATGGTTGCATAATGCGACCAAGTATGGGACTTCCATGATCCACACGACCATAGAATAGGATGAAACTAATCTTTCTTTCAACCAGTCACATATTCCAAGCATGAATTTGGGATCTCATAAAAAAACAATCAAAACCAAACAAGGGCTTCTAGAGGCCAACCACCTGAACCCTCAACCCTCAACCAGTGATTCCACCTCATGGTCAGACATTGATAACCATCACCATATTCGTCTCTACCCAAGTTTTCTAGGGCTCCAGAGTGTTTGTTCCAACCAGGGCTTCTAGGACTAGTAACTCAACCCATAGTTGTCATCGGGATTCTAGGGAATTTTTCCAACCAAGGCTTCTAGGACTAGTAACTCAACCCACCAAGGGCTTCCAAAGTGTTTTTCTAACCAAGGCTTCCAGGAATAGTAACTCAACCCAAGCTGTTATAGGGCTTCCAAAGCGTTTATCCAACCAAGGCTTCCAGGAACTAATAACTCAGCCCACAACCAAAGGAACATGAGAACCAACCAGAAAACTATTGAAAATGCAACAAGATGATGGAGCTTAGTGAAAATAAGACACCTTCACTAAGTGGGTCCGCAGGCTATTTTTGGCATAAAGTCTATTTTTAGACTATGTCTATTTTTAGACATATGGATCATGGTCTATGAGTTGCAGGATGATATTTGTGGATGATTGATAATGTTGGTAAAAATAGATGGACCTCTATTTTTAGACATATGGGCGGAGTCTATTTTTAGACTACCAGGCTAAAAATAGAACAGTCGAATATTATTAGCTCTTAATAATATTTAGACTATAAACAATATCTTATTCTCTTGGAGCACTTCAGTTCAAGCTACAGATGTGGCACATGCAACTTCCAGAAGGAAATACGCTTTTCTTATGGGTTACTTGAGCTATTACATGAAGGAATTCAGTTAGAACTCAAGTGATTGAGTTTGGTGGAGTTGAATGAGGAGTTGATGGAGTTGTGTTCAGTTTGACTTAGTTGAACTAGTTGTATATAGTCTAACTAACAAATACACTAGTGATGAGTGATGTGAATTAGTTATTAATTAATTCACTAATTATTAACTCATGAATCAATTGAGGAATACATCAGTTAACTTAGTGCATGGACAGTTTAGTGGAGACAAGTGTTAGAGATGAGTGAAAGGGCAAGACAGCTGTCAGTTGTGACTATAGTTGTGCATGAGATTTGCACAATCAATGGATTGAGTATTTCCAATGAGGACTGCGTAGTGTTACACAAGGGAAATACGAGTTTGGATCAGCCATTCTCATTCTATTCTCATGCAGGATTGCGCAGTGGAGGCAGGCAAGCAGCGGAGGAGATTTGAGCCAGTGATTGATTCAGATCTGAGCTAGTTTTTGTGTAACAGGTGGAGATAGTGCTGAGTACTTGTGAGGAGTATTGTACTATGTATTGTTACATGTTCTCAATCAATATAATATATAGATAGTTGGGGGTTTTCAGCTGTATGCTTTCCCTATGATATACTATGTTGATATGTGTGATTGATGCTTCAATGTGCACATGCAATTGTTTCTTAATTCCGCAAAATTGATGGTCAACGTAGATGAGGTTATGTATTATGGATGTTTCTGCAAATAGTGTATAATCAGGATAATCTCTGTGAATAAGTGTCATATTATTCAAAATTTCTACATGGTATAAGAGCTGGTTGATTTGTAGAAAAAATTCTACATGGTATCAAAGCATAGTTGATCATCGGATCTATTATCCAGAAAGTGTTTACATTTTATTTCTTCAGGCAGAGTTTATAATTGGGCCAGGTAGCCTCTGGATTCATCCTTATTTTGGAAGGTGAGGTATCCGGTGAATGCCCATACAGTCGATCTCTGTACGAGAAATACTTTGTTCTCACGAATTTTAGATCAGAAGCGGTTGAGTTTTTGAGCTGGTGGAATTCGAATTTGTAGTAGTTATTTCTTGGTGTCAAAGTTGAAATGACTTTCAACGAATTGCGATTGGAGTATGCCCTTGAGGGCAGCTCAAACTATATTGCATGGAAGGACAGGATGGAGGCGGTGTTAGATGATAATGGGTTGAAGGAGTTCATAGATACGGATGTCCCAAAACCTACTGATGCTGCTCAAGTCGGGGATTGGCAAAAGAAGACAGCAAAGTGTCGAAGGATTCTATTGGAGGATGTGAGGGATCAAATTGTGTCCAGCCTCCATGGAAAGGCTTCTCCATACTTGATGCGGAAAGAATTGACAGATATATTCCAAAGCAAGAGTGACCAGAGGAAGTTGGAGCTCAAGGATAAACTTAGAAACATAAAGTGTGAGAAAGGCGATAGTATGCCCAAGTATCTCACGAAGTTCACCCAATGCCGGGATGAGTTGGGAAGTGTGGGGGTGACTGTCGATGATGAGGACTTGGTGATCTTGTCTCTCCTTGGTCTTCCGAAGAGTTGGCATTCCTATCAGGACTCTGTCAATGGTTGGGAGAAATTGCCAGGATGGGAGAGACTTTGGTCGGATCTTCTGCAAGAGGAGATCAGGCGGAATACCAGGGACGAATCTTCATCAAAGGCATTTGATGAAGAAAATTGCACTTTGGCTACCAAAGCAAAGAAGGGGAAGAACAAGAAAGCTTCTCATTCTGGTGCAAAAGGCAAGAAGCAGGACATGTCCAAGGTGAAGTGCTTTCACTGTCACCATCACGGACATTATGCCATAAATTGTCTAAAGAATAA